>MNPL01005444.1:0-15734 GCA_002081605.1 Tropilaelaps mercedesae
AGGTTTTGAAGGGTATATATATATTCATATATATATATATATATATATATATATATATATATATACTCCGCCCGGCGTGACGGCACGCTAAGGCGAAACAAGACGCTTTGTGTATGTAAACTCACTCATGTAAATAATTCGACTCGTTCTACACCGTAAGTTGTTACCTGGTTCTGGATGCTAGCATAGCGTTGGATTGGATATTACTACGAGAATTTCTGACATGGCACCAAAGAATTCTTGCGAATAGCATTGAAAGGATACAGCAATCAGAACTGTTCTGGCAACTGGGCAGCCATTCGAGTGATGAGGTAAGTTCTGTTCGGCAGCCTCCCTTAAGCGATTTCGTTTCATTTAAACTTAAACTGAGGAGTGCGCCAAGAAGGTGGTGCCGAGTCAGGCCAAGCGGTAAAAAGGCTGTATTCAAATAGGAAAGGACGAACTAACAGTCCTGTGATGCCTTGATATCCTACCAGTTATCTTAGATAAATTTAATAGTACCACGAAACGATTTGCCTGGATGACACAGTCAAAACTGACTGAGTGAGCAATCGGAAAGGCATGCCTCAAGTGGCCACCTGTTTACTGCTGGACACGAAATCGGGCAAATAATGCACTATAAGAGAACCACATTTATTTCATCGTTATATGAGGCTCAAAGCGGCACCTAGGGGATAGACCTAAGAAGTTTTCAAACAGACAAGGTTCCAATTAGTCGAATCGTTCGAAACAATTCCGTTGTCAACGTATTCAGAAGAGAACCACCTGGCTGTACGCGATGTTATTTTCTCGCGAAGACGGTTGTTCATAATTGTGTGTTAACAAAACATATAGCTCCTCTATTTAGCAACAAAGAAGTAAAATGGTGCGAGTTACCACTATGTGATTCTGCCCCAGTAACACAAAAATATCACAGTAAAGGCATAGTAAACATATTAGTGACCATGAATCAAAACCCGGGCATATTATCGTTAATTTTATTATCTCTTTGAATAGCGGAACGCATTCGTGGCATATAAAACAAGCAAGTTCATAATACATGTATGAACAAACTCTGTTACTCGCTCTTGTTGTTTTGCGCCTTACTATATGCCCCGTGTTCTATTAAAAGGTTTTATGTATGTGACACCGAACGATATATGTATGTGACATGTAAAATATTTTTTAGAGCTGACCATCAGTCAACATTTAATGTCCACAGTAGCACTTTTTGCATTACCTCGTAAGACGGACCCCATATAAATGTAAATGTGCAACGGCGGAGACCGAATTGGTGCACTTACATGTCTCCTCCGGTCGCAGGGCGCCAACGAATGCATTCCAGAGCCACCGGGCTCGACATGTATGTGGCATGTGAAACCACATAACCAGTCTGTTGACCTCTGACAGTCGTGGGTTCTCTGGGCTCTTGTACGCTTCGTTATTTATTTTACCTTTCGATATGCTATAATTAGTTAATCAGTGCATATTATGTGACCCATCTGTGTAAGACAGTCGCAAAGCGAGCTAAGTAAAAGCCCGCTGAAGACAAGAGACTTCCTGCAAAATCGAGACTAGTTTGCAATCCGACTACAATGAAAAACAAAATGCGCCATACAACGGATGAACAAGACAACAGAGAAAATACTTGGTTGTTTTTCTAAAGAAAAACTAAAAGTATCACTTTCTGTTCTTTGTTTCTTCTTGTCCTATTGTTCTTGCTACTCTTCGACTCATCGATTTGAATAACGCTTCTTAGATGTTCCGCTTCGTTTTTTCTTTGGTCGACGAGACAGCGCCGACAAGGACTGGCGAGATAGATATCATCGGAGGAAAGAAATCGTCATCTAAATTAAAAACTTTCCAGGCATCCGATGTCTGTAGTCGCTAAATAATTGAACACTTAGCAACGATCCGCTGGCAGGTGGTGCTACGTTGAGTCGAACCTCTACTTGAGCGAAAAGAATCTCCTGTACGAGTCGTATCTCAGCGCCCGTGCGCCGTCCTGCACTAGCAAGAACGGCGTAGGAGATGGTTGACTGTGTTTACGCGCAGGCTTATCTTTTCCCTGTCCGGTTGCCCCACACCTGTCTTGCCAGCGGCTCACACACGGTCTAAAAATGCTACCGGTGTGTGGCCGGTTCGTTCTTCGTCGTCTATAAAAATCGACGCTTTGAGTCTGTCTCACCAAGCCAGTGGGCCAACGCCGGTGAATAGAGGATGGGGAATAAGGCGGTGAGACTTCGAGAGAAGGGCATACAGAACTGCAAGAAGAGGCGACTCAAGAGGGAGCCGTCACAACGTTGGTCTCCAGCAGGTAGGCAGTGTACACATTAAGTGAGCGAACCAGTCCCTGGCAATGGAGCAGGCTCTGACGCTGCTAACGCCAGCGGTGGCAGAAGGTAGAAGCGGGACCATCGTCTCCACTGCGTCCGTTACTGTCAACGTTACGCTCTTGGAGGTAGAGGCGTTGCGAGGTTCGAAGTGGCAGGTGTCCAGCAAAGGGAACCAGACGGTTAAGGTTCATCGCGCTCGCAGCCCGCCACAAACTGTGCCGCGTGATGGCTCCGATGGAAGCGCGGAATGTTGCGGGAACACCAGCAAAAAAACCACTGTCATAATCAAAATACAGGGAAAAGGACATGGAGAGATAGCTAGAAAACAGGCGAGGACCAGATGAAGCAAAGGCACAAGTAAAACTAGTGTAATGTCGAATAGAACGCGCTACGGTACCATAAGGGAAACAAGATCCAACGAATGCGAAAAAAACCGAGATGTGGTGGTCTGCTGTCGAAAGAAGGGCTGATGTAAGGCTCGTGCTGCGATTGCTGTGGCTTTTGATGGCTGGTGTTGTCGACTACCGGTAACGTTACGGCAAACCGCAGGCGGAAAACAGCAGCGGCAATAGCAAAAGCAACATCTCGCGTCGTATGGAAAAAGCCTATCCCTGTCGTCCATTGCTGTATTCCAGCATAGGGGTGTATTTATATTAAGTGGCGGGAATAGTTGACTGTAGTTGTACTGGCAAGAACCTACGAAATCCGAAACTGAACTACACGCTGTGGCAGAAAGACTGCAATCACTGCTTTTCTTTGCAATATGCCCTTCACGTTCAGAAGTCTGCTTCCGATTGAGGCTTAACAGTAACCGAACATACAACGCGATAGCACTGTGCTCGATCATCTGATTTAGGATCGTCGGATTGAAATTAGGATAACGCGTATGTTTGTGGCATACAATTCGTGATGACCGTTATGTATGCGTGATGTGCACGTAATAACCAAGGAATATATTATATATTAAGCGAATCTTGTGAAATGATTTCTCCAATATCGACATTCTGTTGTTAGCTGAGTACGTAAGCCTCGCGCTGATGCATCCATTATCTTCATATCTCACTCTTGATCAGTATCCACGACGTGGCGCGGAATACGGCCTTTGTTTTGTGACATTTACAACAGCTGCTATTGCACATGGTTGAAGAGGCCCCACGGGACGGTGACGTCGATTGCCTTTGCCATGGACCTGATGATTTCCGCCGGCCAATTATGCTGCCCGACAGTCAATACAAAGATGACCGAAATCAACAACACACTCTGGCTATGATTTCGACAGCCAATATTATGATAATGCCAAGCGTAGCAGTAATGGGAATAGCCAGCTGTACGTAGAAATCTCGAATCAAAATGCTGAGTGATTCCTTGCAAACAAACAGTACCGTCCTCTTAGGGACGAAATTCCTCGGTTCACGATTTTCAGTGTGCCACATCGATTGGTATAATCTGAAATTCCGGATAAACCGTTAATCATTGACATTCCCTAGATCCTAGTTACCTACTACGAGGTACAGCCGTCGGATTACCATATCTTTACGGCGTACCATTCTCCAATGTTTAACGTTCACAATAACGATTTTTGCGTCACTCTGTAAGACGGATCACCCCATATAAATGCAAATGGGCAACAATGGGGATCGAACCCGCGGTGGGGATCAAGCTACCGAGCTCAACCATTATTCGAACATTACCATACCGTATGGGTAGCTTTAGTGATTCCAAACTCTGGAATATTGATGAAGAATAGCCGAAAGGGTCGCCCGAAAGGGGCTCCAATATCGGATACAGTCACGTTTTCAAACAGAGACGGAATACTTATTTTGTTAACATCACGTAAACCACACACACACACACACACAAATTTAAGCAACTGTTTACGGCACGTAAGGTCTTGGATTATAAGAAAAGCATAAGAACTATGCAAGTGGAATCATAAAGCATTTTGATTGAAAACGTTTTGTGTGCGTGACTGCATTTAGATTTAGTATATTCTTTTCTGCCGTCTAAGTCATGTTTTTGCTATGCTTTCAAGTCTGCGCTTGCTTCAAAATCTCGAAGCACACGCTTCACCTAGGATTATGAATTCAGAAGATAAGATTACGTCCCATGGGTAGAGAGTGACATTCTCCTTTTCTGTAATTATATGATGATTACATAAGTACGTTTGTATATTAGCTTACGAGTTTCATTGCAAATGACGCATTTGCGTTAGTAGTAATGCGATGGAGCAATTCTTTATGGACCGGGTACGTCAACCGCGTACTCATTTGTATCAAAATCTATTCGTTTGATCTAGAGATTAACAAACAGATGTTTGTACAACGTGTGATATTCACTGAGCAAGACTAATGCCAACGTCGATATAGCGACATTTGCAGAGCCACATGAGCCATCTCATGCAGAAATGATGGTCTTACGAGGTGAACTTAGTAAAACATATCTACCGGCGAAATTATATTCGCTTAACAAAAGCACCCACTTGAAAACCTTCAGCGCTCAAATGCATTCGAAAAAAAAAGTTTTTCGAAAAAAAAAGTCTTTACAGATTGATACATAACGCACGTGTGTTTCAAATGCACAGGTAGCATCAAGGTAGCAGGATATCACACCCCATACATAATTCTAGTCTTACGAACCACGCTTCAATTGAAGTAATGTTTCGTTTGCACTCTATTAACGAAGCAAGTTAATACTTAACATAGTACCGCACGTTATCTAAAGTTAAGGTAAAGACCATTAAATAGCATTAACCATTTCCGTCACGGCAGTCATGCCTTTACGCATGCCATGCCCATCAAGGTCAATTCCATGAAATCAGCCTGCCGAAATGCATTGATTCCGGTATTGGATGAGAGAAGGTACTGCGATAAACTGATAGTACTTTACTCGGAAACTGTCACTCTCAGCATGACACCTATTTGCCTGGCAAGCGAGCCTGAAAACGGCGACGAGAAAATATTATTCCGGGTCTTAAAAGCTTGCAATACAACTACTCGCATCCGAACTAAACATTGAGTTCATTCCATACACGGTAGAAATGTGCTTACTGGCTTGCGTCAATGTTATACGTAGTACGTAATATTTGAGTGAACCGACACAAATCATAAACTGACCAACGGAACATTTACAGGTGAGTGAGGTACGGGCAACTATGGCGTGCGACATAATGCGGACTCCTCGCTGGGTTTGCTGTTCGAGCCTGCCGTTGTTTGTCTGTCTTTGGTTGTTTCTGCTGGAAATGGCGACGTCAGCCTATAGTGCTCGCATGTGCCCCCAACTCTGTTCGTGCCGGAACGATGAGTTGATAGCGGAGTGCCCGAACGCACAGCTGGATATGGTGCCGTACACGTTACCTCCGCGATTGCGCAGTCTCTCACTACGGGGTAATCACCTACGTCAACTAAGCGGGTCGTCGTTCTCGCATTACTTGGAACTACGTAGCCTGGATTTGTCGGAAAATCAGTTGGTAGATCTCGGCCGAAGAGTGTTTGCGTCGTCGCGGAATCTCGAGCTGCTTGATCTTAATAAAAACATGATAACTGGATTAGACAATTCCACCCTCGAAGGCCTCACCCAGTTGAGCCAGCTGGACCTGTCCTTCAACTATATTGAGTACCTCCCACCCGGCTCATTCCAGGGGCTAACTCAACTACAGCGACTGGACTTGTCATCCAACCTCATCAAAGCTCTACCCGATACGGACGTGTTTCGCGGTACCAAAAAATTGCGCGTGCTGAGTCTTCGCAGCAATAAACTGAGTTCCGTGCCGATTGACGCACTTCGGCCAGTTAGCGATTTGGCTCTATTGGATCTCGGACTCAACGATATAAGCGAACTGACTGCGGAAACGTTCCTACCGTTGCGGACGTTGGAGGAATTGCGTCTCGACGGCTGCAAGCTACAGACTATACAGCCAGGTGCCTTTCGGGCTCTGGGTAGCCTTCGCGTTCTTAAACTGCAGGACAACCAGCTTGGCGACACTCCATCCGTCAGCTTCTCTGATATTCCTCGGCTGGAGGAGATAGATATCGGTCAGAATCCTATCAGCCACCTGCGGGACCGCGCCTTTCAGCACCTGCGCCACCTGCGTACACTCGGCCTGAGCGGGGCCACAGAGATGCGAGAGCTCAAGCCTAACGCGTTCATCGACAACCAACAACTGGAACAGCTCAGTCTGTCGTATAATGTCCGGCTTACCCAGCTAAATCCCGCAACGTTCCGGCCTTTATCCAAGCTGCGCCGGGTTAACTTGCGAGCTAACGGACTAACCTCGCTACCCGTGGACCTACTTCCTGTTGCCTGGGAAGAGCTGACGGAGCTCGATATCCGGGACAATCCATTCGTCTGTAACTGCTCACTTCGATGGCTCTTAGCTAAACGCAGGGCACAGCATCTGTTGCTGATTCAACCTCACATATTAGTCGGGGGTTCGAGTCCTACCACCACAAACACTCCTTCGGGCGAAATCTCGCCTTCTCTATTTGCCAACGACACCACGAAGGTAAAATGTGTCGCGCCTTCACACCTCGCAGGTACGCGGTCGACTTTGCATGCGTTGCAATACAGGTAGAGAATACATAGAAACGATATAGTTTCAGGTGAAAAAGGAATATTAGGTTTGATTAGTGAGCACAACTGAACAGCGAACATTGAACAACCTTCGTGTCTTCAGTTCAACAAAACAAGTGCTTCAACCGTTTAAACAATTTAAGCGTCGAATCGTCTATCCCTAAGCCACGCAGTAGAATAATGAAACTTTTTATAAAAAAAAAAAACCCTATATTTCATAGATTTACGATACCTGTAATTTTACCCTTCTGAATCAACGCAGAAACGATGGTCTTTTTAGACTAACTATAGCATTTGAAAGAGCCGTACGTTCCAAAAGGCATTCGAAATTTGATTTTTGGCCTTCCAAATATTGTATCAGTGTCTCATAAAAGAGACACTTCGCGCTTGTTTTCCGACCTGAGCCCTGTAGCTTTAATGTAGGAATGTTGTGAAAAATTCAGTCGATGCAGACGTTTCAAGCAATCGTATACAAAATCAACCAGCGAACTTTCTAGCTATGTTGAGAAGTACGGAAAAACTAATGGCTGTGTATCTGTCTACTCTGAGCAGAGTTCAGTTTTTGACCGACGCTATCTTCATCTTTACAAAGTCCTCCGCGTGAATATAGTTAGCTCTCCGTTACTGAAATGCAAGACCACATACTCTAGTCATTACGTTTAAATGTAACAGTAATCGCAGTGTTGCTTCGTAACTCTTTTTTCTGTTCACCGACAAACAGGTATGTACTTGGACGAAGTCGAAACCGAGGAGTCTCTGGAATGCTCGGCATGGCCATACGCCATTCGGGTAAGTGTCCTTCGAGCGGTCGCCGGTGTCCTACTCGTTCTAGCGCTGCTCTCGACGACGACATGTTGTCTTAGAAGTCGCGGTAGGGTCCCATTTTCGCTACCTTGTCGACGTCGGCTAAGTCCGCAGGGCTCTTCGCCTAGCAAGCAGCCAGGAGGCTCCGAATGGTTGCACAGTGCAGAAACCGAGAAGCTCGAGTATCTGTTTACGCAGACCAGACTACCGTCTACAGAGCAGCAGCTGCAACCGGCGGCAACTGTCGCCGCAGCGGGCCAGGCGGAGATGGCCAACAACGGTGTTTATATCTGCCAGCTGTCGAGCGGCGGCGGCGGCGGCCAAAGGCGGCCGACGGGTCTTCCCTCTCAGCCGCTACGCTTTCTTCCCCAACAGGGCTTGGCTAGCCCAGACCTACTTGATCTCTGTCGGAGTTCGCCGGAACCGCCGTACGGTTCGCTAGCCGCTGCCAACACCACAGCCGTAGTAGCCACAGGTTACTCGAGTGTGCCCCGACAGCAGCCTTCGGGACTCACCGTTAAATCGACAACCGCCCCGCGGCTTCCGCAAACATCGCAATCCGGATTTGCCGGCCGATTCGCTGCCGACCGTGAACCACAGCGGACCAACCAACATACAGCTGCACATGGCCAACAGGGCCCGCCATTTTGTTATTACTTTGAATGAGCAGAAGCATAAGGAAGGGAAAGCATGAAATGGTTATTTCGGCTTGAAAGGCTTTTTTTTGACGGACGAGTGAGGTTCGTATCATCATTACAAAGGTCCTGTATGGGTGTACGAGGGAATCGACCGTGAAAAAGACGGCGGGAAGACCGCTATTCAGCAAAATATTTCTGCAAACATCAATTCATGACGCCGTAAATAAAGTGGGATCTCGTAGGAGGTTAGGAGCAGAAGGAGAAAAAACTCTAAAGGTTTCGCTTTCAACTGAATGATGAGTGCGTTCTAGTGCAAGAGACAAAGGATAAGAAATATTAACTTGCATAGGTGGTAAATTAGAAATTTGAAAAATTAGAATTCCTACTGCTGTGCATATATACATCAAAAACGTACCAGGCACAGAATAACGTACGCTGACTCAGCGGGCGCCCTTTGGAATTCATTTATAATATATTATTCGTACATATATATATATATATACGACGGAGAAAACGGGCGAAAATAGAGTAACGGCGTACGGTAAAAGTGTGAACAGAAATAGGACGCTGGTGTGTACATAAATTGTGATACGCTTGAATGTAATATATTAAAACGATCTATTTTTATACACATAAATACATTTAATGTGTTTTTTCTATCATTATGGCATTGTTAAACTTTAGTTTAACAATGCCGTAGTTTATAGTAGTGCTAGGATAATTAGACTGAATCATCAGAAGTGAGTGTTCCCTGTCCTCAAGTATAGGTGAATATAGGTCTTCCAGAAATTTATATCTTCGTCTATCTCTACGTCACGATGTGTTCGTTAAAGAATCTTACGGATGATACGTTAAAGGTATGCCGTTAAGTCTTCGTTTATAAACTGGTACAAACCTAAATGTAAAACAGGCTACTCTGCTTGTATTTTGTGACCTATATGCACCTGTTTCGTTCTCAAGAAATTTTTCGAAATTAATATGGGATGTCCACCATTCTAGGTATGCAGATTTCTATTTTAGACCCAAAGCTCATCTTATAAAATTGGTTTAACGTTCTTATCAATATTCATATAATAAGCCGTAAACTATTTAGAACTATTTAATTTTATTTCTGGATAGAAGTTCATTTTCTATTCGCAATCAAGGCAGGACTCATATCCAGGCAAGGCCATGCTTTTTTAGAGTCCGAGTTGTATTGACCACTTACTATTTCAAACCTTTTCAGGTCATAACAGGTAAGGAAGAGAATTGCTAATGTTATAATTGCCTCCTAATTTGCCATTGTGTTCAGCAAACTACGAATGTTATTTCACTATTGTGCTCCATGTTTGACAACTGAAATTAGGGCCAAAACTGCGTGGCGGCCAGCGATCATGGCAGTCACTTCAAAAATCACCATAGCCGTGAAGGAAAATGCTACACTATACACATTAGTTTCATAGAAATCAGTCTACTGATCGCGCATTATTTTCTCGCTTAGGCACGCTTCTCAACTATATAAATGTTTGAACTTTGTAAAATAGCTAACCAGCAGGTAAACCACACCGCTAAAAAAACATAAGCGCGGAAAGGCAAAACTATAGTTACACATTACAGCTACACTTAATAACATTATTAAATCCGACTTTCAGACTAGCCAGTTCGCAGAGTTTTCGTAAGCGTTGTCTTACCACGAGTAAAACAGTCATGAAGTAAGCTAGGTAACAAATTGGTTCTGTGCAAGCGATATGCATGTGTTGCTCGCGCACGTTGCTTCGAAACGTTGCGTACGTCCGGTTGCCTCGACGCTACACTCTTCCTAGGGATTCGAGGGCGTCATTGCGGTTTTTACCTTGGCCACGGTTGACTAGACTTCAATGGGCCGTGAAAGCGTGATGCGATCCCAGGCGATGCCCGCCTACTGAAACGTCCGAAACGGCACATGCAGGGGGACGTGATCTGGAGACCATGCCTCGAGCACGCCTTCCAGCGGCTACCTATTCGCAGTCCTAAATAGGCTTCAACCTTCTGCCGTTTGATACCGACAGAGTCTTCGTCCAGTTGCAAAAGCATAGAAACGCCGGCGGGAAAACGAAGGCGACAGGTGAATTTTGAGTTTCTCATCTACATTTTTATTTGACATATTGGCCGTAGGTATACGTTGTTAGTTCACGTCACTTCCTGTAGAGCCTGAAGCGTTCCTAGGAAATTTGGGTTCATTTGAATTTGATCAAATTTCATCCCACGCAACTCACAAATGTTAAGTACCGTAAATAAAGTCATCACCGTATTACGCGCAGGTAACTCTGAAGCGCATTCGGATTATCTGATGTCTGATATACTGCAACTGTAGTATCGGTCAAAATAGTGTGTGGTTTTGTGTTCTTTCTGCATAGCTACTAAAATCCATTGGTGGTTTTAAAGCAAACAAATCGACCGTTTTCAGCGAGTATAGCTCGATAAAGTGGAAAATAGTATGAAATAGGAACTATCTAGTTATTGAAATCGCATCACAATACTCTTCGTGACTGGTGGTCATATTTTGTGTCTCACTGTCAGCCATATTTTAACATATAAACATATAAACAAACATATTTACATATAAACAAAATACTGTTTTTTTTATGAATAACTTCAAAGTGTTTGCGTTGCACATGGGACTTCATGTCTTATACCTTAGAGAAAATTGTCTTTCACAAAAATCACTATTCAGCACAATGCTCAGCTGCTCGAAACTAGTCATTCTAAGAAGAGTTTTTAAAAGCTTTTGATTACTGCATTATTATTACAAGCCCAAGTTTTATGGTTACACGATTTTCAGATTTCGTCTCTGCTATTCCGCCGAGTGACATTGCATGGGCATCGTAGAAACTAATTCGTATTTAACTATCAAAGAGACATGGAATAAACTCAATATATAGTCTCATTAGAGATTGATTTGCATGATTTGGCGTGCATTCTAACACCATCGACTGAGAAAAACTGAAAGAATACATTTTGTTAATATATCAAAGAACAGCATCACTTTCCAGTTTCCTGAACATTGTTGCGTCGATGTTTAATGAACTTTGCGCAATAAGTACAAATAATCACCAACATAGGACGACACATCGCTACGGATAAGGTAAAGCAGTTTTATATTAATTAACAAGAATGTCTATGTTATGCTATACATGAGTTCTTTCCCCGCTCGGAAGCCGACGACATTAACCCCAGTACCGTGAAAAATCTAAGCAGAAATTGGAGGAGCCTGAGGCTAACAAGATCTCATTATGCCCAGAATTGGCGCTTGCTGCTGACAGACGAGGTTACCACATCGCCGTGCCAGGACACGACAGCGAAGTCGCTAATGATCGATATATTCATGGCGGCGGCGGCGGCGGCGGCTGTCAAGGGTTGGCAGCCTTTTTATCGTAAAACGCGAATAACGGGCACAAGCTAAATCTTTCAGTGCTCTGGGATGTCTGCGATCAGCTAAGGAGCTGAGTTTGGTTCTCCAGCCTTTTCACGCCACTTTCACTGTATTCGACGTCAACTGACGTTAGATGTATTTGTATTTAATATTCTTATATAGTTAGCACTTGAGAAATCTTAAACCTCAAATGCGTAACTGGATTTACGGGTATCTATAAGCAACGGTTAATCGTCGAGGCCATAGTTATCGACCCATTAGGGTTAATGGTCCATTAACCGAACCACTCGAACAATGTGTGCTTTCATCCCCCCCTAATTGCCTATTCCTCTATAGCCAAGTCGCCTTCGATATAAATTGACTCACATTAAGATGCAAACACAATAGTAATACAATAATGTATTGTATTAAGCCAATATTCAATTCTATTTAAGCGCATATTTGATCGCGGTTATTTCGGGCCAATTGATAGTGTGGTGTCACCTAATTTCAATGGAAAGATTGTTCGATATGAAGCGCAGTATCGCACTAAATCATAAAAGATAATTTAATATATAATACATAATATCAATACTTACATCCGATGGAATACACGTCCACCATAGCGTGTGTGCTAGAAGTGTGCTAGGTAATATCCTAAAAATATAAAGCGGGCCGTTCAAATTATTTGAAAGCTGATATCACTCAACGTCAATAAATTTTTACAAAACGTGTTGCTTTTACAGATCAGAAACTAGACCTTTCGGCAACGTTTCTTGTCTTAAGCTTGGATCTACGTTTTGTATAAATCTTCGAACAGCTATTAGGATACAAATGTCACCGCAGCCTGTTACCGTGAAAAGTGAATTTATGTAGCCAACTACGTCTACAGCTATTGATGTACTGCAGATTAGTTGACCATGTCTGCTTACATACATTGGTACCAATGACAAAATTCAGTTTATATATCATGCAGCTTCATCTGCAAGTTCAGTTCAGTAGCTCGCCAGGATACCCTAAGTACACTGCCGTTGTGGCAGTCAATATTTGAATATAGTCTGGTTCAGAAAACCAGGGTGAAAATACTCGATGCTCGGAACGTTCACAACTCGACAGCAAAGACAACATTTACGCCTCCTGCTCTTTTACGCTATTCAGTCGACGCATCTCAGCAACAATAGCTCTCTCTAGAATCAGACGTTGTTTGGTTATTTCTAAGATATATTTGCATGGTTTTATCGTTGACTTTAGCAGTCGAGAAGTTAGTATTTCATCAACGCGGGCAGATTACGTACAGTGATCTTATTCTCCCCTTAAACTTCCCACGGCGGCAAATCAATTGCAAAGGTTTCATAATTGTGATAGTAGAATGTCGCTACATATGAGTGGGCCTAAAGAGCAAAAGGCATTTCATGAAACTACTAATCCTGGGCTGAAATCTCGAGGCCATAAGCTTGGGATCGTCAGCACCTAGTGATAAACTGTGCGAGCACATCCATACGTAAAGGACATAAAAATATGGCGCAAACAAGAAATAAGAACCAACGTTCACAGTAACTTAATTAATATTTTTTTTATAATAATAAATAATGTTTTTATAATCTCTTAGTGTTAAGCTTGCTCAACCTGAGCACCATAAATTTCTATATGCAAAATTTATCTCGTCTTATGCTGCAAACACGTGTTTTATATCTCAACTAACAGGCTTGTCAAAGTCGAGATAACATTGTTTAAACACTCAATACTTTTATACTAAGGACATGCAAGTAGTTTTTTTTATTATTATCACAGGCTGACGTAAAACCCTCTTGCCTCAGATCTCAAAGCTTATATGAAATTTAAAAAATATTCATTCTATATTTTTTTTTTAGTTGGCTACAATTTGGCTTACCATACAACAAGGGAAAGTCAGGGGTTGTGTTGATAAGCACAGTATTAAGTCTACAACTTTGTTTGCAGGGTAAAGCTTTACGTAAATATCACTCATAATGTTTGTGTTGTCACTCACGAAGATCCACAATTCGATAGGCATTAGCTCACTCTACGTATTACTCTAATTCGCTTTTAAAAGTCTATTAAATCGATGCCAAGGCTTCTAGTTACAGATTCAACCCAGTGTTTACACAGGCCATCAGCTAACGAAACCTGCGATAGCATCTGCTTGCCAGAAGGCGAATTAACCATTGAAATCAGGCTCCCTTAAACAATATCAGTGTAAAACATTTTACCCCTTTATCATTAATCGATGCATTATAATTGGATGATACCTGATGTGTACGTATAGACCCTTAAAACGATAACCCTGCCATCTGCTTAAACAAAAATAATTAATAAATATAATATAATAATATTATAATAATATATAATATAATAATTAATAAAAATAATAAATAATCTAAATGAGTAATTTTCATGTCAAAATCCACGCAAGAGTGAATGCAGCCATATTAGTGGTTTCGGTATGGCAAACACGGAACTGTGCGAACGTTGAGTTGGCTTATACATTGGATACGCCTAACGATCTCCAATCCTAAACTTCGGTCACTTCAGTTGACGGTATCCTACTGCAGCAGCTCGATTTGCGAGCAACATTTTATGTAGCCACCACCGGCGACTCGCCCACTATTCCGTACGTGCCATATAGGGGGCCCGGTACACTACGCTTCAATCGTACACCCATAATTATTCGCCTGTTCTACCTACGTTTCTACCAGTGCCCTAGCTCGTAAAGGTATTTTTTGTGCTTAAATACGACAACCAGCGATGTAGTTAACGGCATCAAAAGCAAAATGTGTGGAGAAATGGTTGGATTATTGCCAGAGCGACCGAGCGCATGGTTTCGCTAACACCTTAATCCTACAACTGAACAGCAGGTGGCTCCTCCCTAGGATATAATTGAATGTCTGACCGACTTTCCTTTTCTCTTCCTCCTCCCCTCCTGAATGGGCGACTCCGATAAATCTGCTCCGGGCTCAGGCACTCACTATCAATCGATCAGTAGTCCAAAATCCTTTGGAAAAAATAATCAGACTATAGCTACAACGGCTGTTCACACTGAAGGCTTAGCCAGGACACAAAAACCACAGCTCGAACACGAACGGCGAGTAGAAACAGCGATCCCTTTGCTCATTGCATGCCAACGTTGGTCTGCAACGACTGCTAAAGTTGCGAAGCGCCGTCTAATAGCTTCGTCTTTCTGTTAGACTGCGAAAACCAACCGGCTTTTGCTGCTCCAATGCTATACACCGCTTCCGTCCGCCAACAGGGAAGGACAGGTTTCTCTGGGGGCCCCTTTCAGGAGGCTTAAAGGGTGCCAGGTCTGCCTCGTTTTAGTCTATTCCTCGCCCGGCCAGCGTCGTTTCGCTCAAGGCGAGATGTACAACATGTCTCGCCGACAGAACACACAGACTTTGCCTACGCAGGCATCCGCTGGGTGGCAGCGGTCTAAGACGCGCGTCCAGGATGTATGCGCCCGTCTCGGCTACTGTAGTGACTGCTAAAGTCGCGCAAAGCTGGCCTTGGAATGTGACTGCCCTCGGCAAGATGTAAATAATCGCTGTTGTTTACTGCGCGTAGGAAAATAATGGCGTAACTATGCTGCTGTCGGCACAGAAAAGCAAATGGCAACACTAAACATAAAGCATATGGAAACCTGCTAGAGGTGTACGCTATTAGCTAGCAGGGCAGCATGCTTACGTTATATGATGGCTTATACCAGATTATGTTGAGCTGCCGCTTGCCGTGTTAGAACCAGCTAAACGTCCTGAGTTTCAGGAAAATGTGAACAAAGGCCCTTTCTCTTGTTGAATTGCACAGGAGTCTGACAGAAGTGGAGATGCCACAACTGTAGAGTTAGAGAAGATATTCCAGAGAACGGATGTTCCATATGTATAAAATACTTTAATCTACTTGATTGTTTTGCATTCGTCAGGTACAAGTTGAAATGATTATCAAACTGCTCAAATTCTGCAGCTCCTAATCTACGCTTTGCTTGCTTCTGGTATATATATGTATATATATATATATATATATATATAT
>MNPL01005445.1:0-19212 GCA_002081605.1 Tropilaelaps mercedesae
ACAGCTACCTCGTAACTTCAAATTTGAAGCGTTCGAGGCGTTTTCAATAGCCTCACGATCTGCCTTCCGGCAATCATTGCGTGATCGTAAGCATCGAGGCCGCACAGGAAACTCTCTCGCAAACCTTTGAAGAGTATAATAACCTTTAAGGTAACTCGATAATAACTCGATTTCATCCAGTCATTTTGCGACGCTGATAAAGAAAGCATCGCAGATAGAAGTGTGGGTTTTTTTTATCAATGATTTATTGCGGAGTTGTGTGCCGACTTTACGGCCTCTTTTTCGCTACCTTCTGCACTTTGTCATCGGCCGCTTCCTTCAAGCGTCTACAGAAATTTTCAATTTCCTCAGTCTCTCCTCTTCAGCCTCCCAAACAGACTCCCTCAATCGGACACCCCTTCGTACCGTTTATCGGCAGTGACCGTGGGAAATTGCGGAATCCCTCAAAAGGAGCTCAATGAGTTGATGAAAATTCGAGATCGCCAACGGTCTTCGGCCCAATTGGCGACCGCCTAGCTTTTACGCGCGCTCTTCGAAGCTGTTTGCCAACACGAGGAAGGCCCAACTATTTTTGGAAACAGTCTTCTGCCAGTACGGCACCGGCTAGTACAGAAATGTCGTGCAAACACGATAGCCGTGTCATTAGTCTCAAACAGGCGAGACTGCGTTGGATAACCCTTTGCAATTGACGACGACTTACGACAAGAAGAAACTAACCCCGTGGATGTCCGCGGATTCTGCGTGACCAAATTCCCTCCCCTGTCAATGTTGACATTTGTGTTTGATGGTAGACCCTCTGGGGTGTCGCCGAAGCTTTCGAAGTGCCGCCGCCAAAGCCGAACGTTTGACGGGGCCGAGGGATGGTCGCTACGTAGCATTTCCTTATAGTAGAAATGGGTTTGTTAAACAACCAACGATCTGAAGCGGGGATTGATTGAAGAAACTCTGGTTTCTTCTAAAGGTTTTTATTTTGCTGAGTTTTTTATGGGCATCTATAAAAAAACGCATCAAGGGCAAATAGGATATGGGCTATTATCTGAACGACCTGATTGCCAATTACATTGTTTTCTCGAACAAAATGTTGGACAATGGGATATCGCCGTGAGCGGTCGCTTTTCTGATCGAGCTGGCAAACTGGTGTTTTTGGCGAAAAAACGGAGTCTTTTCGATAATCAACAGCGGAGTGATTTCTTGTGTGTGAGCTCGTGGACGCTTGGGCCGGCGCAGTGCAGTTACGTGTATGGACTGATAAGCGCGGTGATAACGACTCGTGAGCTCATGATATTAGTTATTTTTTGTAGAAAAGCGCTGACAACTGTTTTCTTTTAACAATTAGCGTAACATTAAAGGGGTAAATGCTATCTTGTACCGTAGAGCATCCGTTAGTTTTTATTGTGAAGAATTAACATGAAACCGGTTAGGAGCTACATAGTATTAATAACATCGTTAATTCATGATGTTTTATTATATATACTATCATTATCATTAGTAATATTATTATTAATAGAAGTTCATTATTCTAAGCTAATAATCGGCACCTATAATCACAAGAATGTACTAACATGGACATTAGTCTACTTTTTTCATTTATATATATACATATATATATATATATATAGATCAGATAATTCTTTAAGGATTATCTGGCGTTAACATTAACAGACATTAAACTTTTCGGACCAGCGTCTCTCGCATCGCACCGCAGAATCCAAGGCTAGCCAAGTGTTGGGCATACAATTATGCGCCGCTTGAGGGCTCGAAACATGCGGCCAAGGTATTTACATTGTTGCAGTACGTCAACCTTCTCTGCGGGAAAGGCCGCTTTAATTGGGCGGTCAGCCATCCAGATCGAATTGCGCGCGTCAGCTTCATTCAAAATTTCGAGCCGAGTGGCGCTTGTCGGCCTGTCTAGCCACTAAGGACCTCCCTCTCGTAGTTTTCGGTGGCGGCCGCAGCGTAGGCTAAACACACGTGCAAACTTTATCAGCAGTAAACAGCCGGCCGTACTGTGACTGAACGTCGTAGTTTGTGCTGTGAGTGCGTTGTGCAAGCTGGTTGTGTCTCAAACAAGCAAGATTCAGCTATACGGGGGATTCAGTCATATTCTTCGGGCTACGGTGATACTGCGAAGGTAGGTTCGAGTTGGTGTGCATAAATGCGGCATTGCAATGGTCGGCCTCGGCAGAGTGAATGCACAAACAAACAAAGCAAGATACTACCAGTACCCTGGCCAGGACAGGTAGTGGAAGTGTCTGTAACATCAACAGGTCATCAAGGTAGCTTCGAGCCAGGGACAGGCCATGACTGGCCCACTCATGACGCCACTAAGTCCGTACCTACGTGGGCATTTTTTTTCGCATCATGACAAACCTTTCGTTTACTCACCGTTAGCGTCATTCGTCTCAGGACGGTGACTTCTGTTTCGTATGACGACAAAGTAGACCATACATCGTGACTGTATCGTGGATGTTCATTGACTAGATCTGTCTGCATGGCTGCGACATGTTACTAACGCAAACTGAAAACGAACTATCATTTAGCTTTCATAAAGAAACTCGTTAAGACTTGATGTATTGACAACTATCTTTGCTCTGCTAGTGGAGTGCAACCTTGTCAGTCAACCACAGAAAAACTGACTGCGGTCTTTTAAAGCCTTGTTTGTGTTGAAAACAGGTCGCACAAAAATGACAAACCCGAAACGAGCTAAAAAGTCAGGAGGTGACATGGGTGACGATAAAGCCCAACCGGCCACGCTGGGTGAGTATCTTACTTCAGAAAGTTCGAATCGGCTATACACTCTATAGCTCTTCGAAATGTCCACCCGTGAACGTAGCAGCCATCCTCTGCGCCAAACTTTTTAATTCAGCAAGACGATGCAGACAGTACGTATTCTCTGTTAATAATCGTTTCTATACACATAGCTAGCTTCGCGCAGATTCTACGATGCTTGTTCCGAAATCCTGTACCAGCACGATTGTGCATTTTCCACACTAGCAGCAGCAAAACATTCCCAGCGTCTAATTGTTGGTCATATTTGACATGCCTGCCACTGTTATTTTTCCTATGTACTTTCAGAGGAAGCCCAGCACGCGCAGGATTTGAACGAAATGTCATCGGGAGATGAAAACGATGATGACGAGTCAGATGCTGAGGACAGTTCTGAGGAGGACGATTTAGTTGACTCCGTTGTAAACGTAGACTTCGAAGCCTTCCCGCCGGATGACTCGGACTTCCACGGAATCAGGAAGCTTCTCCAGCAGGTCAGCCGGTTAGAGCGTAATTGTCGGCGTTCACCCGCTACGCATAAAGAGATGCAGACGTAAATATATGAACGAACAAATTGGCACGTCGTATGATGATGACTATACACGAACGACACTCGTCACAAGATGAGGTCACGAGCCTCGACGTCGGCCCCAGTCATGCTTCGTTTGGCTCAATAAGTAACGCGCAGTTCAGCACAGCAGTGAGGTAGCTGTTTGGGTAATTGGGTATATATTACCTGTAGTAAGTTGTAGTTACGTTTGGCCGCATTGGTGCCTACACCGGCGGTATAAATTCCGGTGCAAAGAGACGCCATGTTCTTTGCGGCATTCCTGTCTCTCCACGGTCTGAGTGGTACTTACGTAAGTGAAACTCTAAGTTTGACCTAGACTGATCTAGAACATGACAAGGGGTATGCGTATTGATAGCTTACACCAGCTGTAAACCTGTAGCGTTCCGTGAGATACTTCTCGACGACCGGCAGCTAGAAACCAAGAAATTCTAATCGTTATAATATTGCAACCCGGACAAGTAATGGAGAACGTAGAGGACTGTTAATCTCGTACCTCACAGCACCGCAGTTTAACCAAACCAGGTCGCAAACTGTGTGCTGACCTAGCTCAGGAGGGTACCTATACGAATTTGTAAGACCGCGGGCGAAAACCCCAAGTGCTAGCGATGCCGCTCTGGTTGTAATATAATATATAGTAATGAATATATATAATAACGACACGAAGCAGGTAAGCATCGCTCGACACCTAACCATCGATAATGGCGTCTACTCCGGCCGTTTCAGGTTTTCCGCAACTCCCGCGTGAACGTCTCTGATTTGGCGAAACATCTGATCGAACTAAACAAACTCTCCGTAATCCTTCGGCAAGCTGACGAGGTGAGTGTCGCTGTTCAGATGCCGCAATCAGTCTACACCCGCCGAGTAGGAACTGCCATAGCGATGCAAAAGATGAGCATGCTTACGCTACGTGTACGACGGCGCACAACATACGATCTTTAGACAGTTTGACGTATACTCGAGTGCGCTTTGTTTAGCATAGATTAGTCCCCTGAATCATGCATTCACATCACAACGTGAAGTTTCACGTTTGTTGTAAAACACCGAAATAATTTCAACCGCAGTGGCTGCTTTTCCAATCGGGCTAGCAGTGCTGTGCTGGTACGGTGTGGCATTTCGCCTGCTGGCATTTGGTCTGACCATCTGGTTTTACTGTATACGTCATGTTGTTTTCTCTACAATTGTAGTGTGCGGGAATTAATGACACTTGGTGATCGTGTTCAATCCATATTCTAGTGCCATGTACGTCCCGTTTTTGGGTGGGGCTGGCATATACAATTTGCCAATTTGCGGGTCGGTGTCCTTATGTACTTTCAGGACATGGAAGAGGATGAAGAAGATGACAACGACGATGTCTACGGCGTAACTGGCGTGGTCCCTCTTGGAGGGGATCGGGACGGTGTAAAAAGCGTTCGGAACTTTCTTCTCGAAAAGGCTGGCGACGTTAAGGTTAGCTTTACCTGAAATATTGGTGAATTATGCCTAACGCTACACAGCGTAAAGGGTGCCCCCTGACCATGTCATGATTAACGCTTGACTTCTCTGCCTAGTATGTTCTGTGTTTTTGAACATGTTTATTAACGATCGATATTTTTGAGCAAGTAAGAGACGTAGCATGCTGTTTGTTGCCAGCTTCTCCTTGTTAATAGTTAATAGTTTATTTATACTGTATTTTTTACTGTATACTTATACTGTATAGTTTATTCGTATTTTTCGTCATCTCGTGCGTGTATGCGTGCGTGCGTGTGCATAGGCGTTAGTCTTTCAACTCTTCAGAGAAAAATAGGAACGGCGGTTTTGTAATCAGATACTTCATCTGCTGTAATCTGTTGTGCCACTAATCTCCTGTTTATAGTAGATCTTGTGTATCATCTTACGAAAACTTGGGCACTTTGAAAATGCGATTCCGCCAAATAAGTTGCCGAATGAATGGATAGATGGCGTGCAAACGCCAGCTTTCCGCTGACCTGTTTACATACACATTTATCGCATGCGGCCTACACCGCGGGGTTCAGTGTGAGGCACTACCGGCACAGTGTACGCTATAGCACGAATAACTGTACATTCTAGTTCGCGGACGAGCAACGTTTACGAAATCGTCGATGAACTGAAACCTTAGGTTTCGCCACTGGACGCTTACAGATATCGACCTGACGACCGCCCAATAATTTAGTAACGCTTTCGTCATGTAATGTTCGTCATACGTCAATCTGTACTTCAGAATGCATCGATCCGGTCAAAGTTAGAGCCCCTACTGGCAAGCGGAAGTGTGGGGCTTCTGGTGTCGGAGCGCTTCGTCAATATACCACCCCGAGTAGCGTTGCCCCTGCTGGAGAGCATCCACGGGGACTGGAAAGAGGTAAGCGTAGGCAGTGACGTCATATTCGTTACAAAATAATGGGACCTTTGCCATCCATCGCGGCAGTGTACCAGATTGTTTTAGATCAAATATGTTAGTAAATTAGGTACGTGATAACGTGTGGAATACCGAGTTAGGGAGCTAGGAATAATAAATGCATTCTCTTTGGATATATAGTGAAAATTGTTTGCGTTAGTTTGTCTCCTCTAGGGAAACGAAACGTGTAGCTATTTTTTATGCCTGTCAATAGCAATAGTGTGATTATTATGTAATGCTATGTGGTTTACACATAAAAAGTTCATTTTATTATTAAATGTATGAATTTTACTATTATTCTCATTTATTATACTATTACTGCGCGTTCTATTGAACCAACTCACATATAACGAACACGTCGAACGTAGGGCTCATGCGGGAACTGTCGATGTCTTGTTGGTGAAATTTCACGACCAACAGGTGAAAAAATCTGTGCCTTCCCTGTCAAAAATCCAGCACATAATATTGATATGCAAGCAGTACGCCGGCGCCAAGGACTCGTTTTTTGCGAATGGCGAAGAAGAACTCTTCGTTGATCTGGCAGAGCTGCAGTTCGACTTCGAGGTAATTTTTATCCAGCGTCGAACATCTGCGTGTTGGTGCACCGTTTGTTGGGCGTTTCACCAATAAACGACATGTATTTGTGTGTATTGTGTAAACCATTAAAACCTTTGTTAAAGAGCCTACAGAGAAGTGAGCTTACCGCCATTCACCGCAGTTTCGAAAGTCCAATAGCGTACACAAAATGTACTTAATTTTGCGTTGCCATGAGGGATATCTCATCCCACATTATGGGATGGGAGGGATGATGAAAGGTAAATAAATCAGGGATGGGAGGACAATTGTTTGGCATGCTTCTTCGCTAAAGAAACAAATACGAACTAACCAATAGCTAATTTTTCGCGATTGTTCATTATTAGACACTTGATTGAAGAGCATCCTATAGTGGTATCTTTTTGTCGGTGGATTTTTTGGCACGACGGGGTTTCTGCCTTTGGGTGGCGTTGTCCTGTTAATCTGCGTTTTCAAAAACGGGCACCCTTCGGTTACTCTGTATTTCGTCCGTTTTTAGGTTCCGCGACAGGACGCCGACACTGCGCTCAGCGGCAAATGGCGCAAAAGTGACGAGGAACTCAAACATGTTCGCAAGGTTTGTAGCGCTCAATGTAGCAGCCTATGATAAAGCATTCCTTCGATACAAACTATACCGTTGAAACTTGTTCGTACGTTAAACCTATCGCAAGAAGTGGATATCACGGCCTAACCGCTTCTGCTGTTAGGCCGTGATATCGCCTTGCGTCCTGCGTTCAAAGTAACATAACAAGGTGGAAAAAACAATGCATACGATATATACATGAACTACTTGAATACACTTGATATAATGATTTTTAAATATGTATTCTAAACTGGAGTCTGATTCTTTTTCAGGTACTGCTATTAGATACAAAGAAACTTTCGCAGATGATACAGCTTGTCAAGGAGAACGTGTGAAAACGACGTTTCCGGCAATCTGCTACGCACGTATTTTCGAGGGACGGGTTTCTTCCTCACGGATTGTGGAGGATATCGTAGACTCAGTTCTATTCATAACCTGCTAACTAAACGCACGTATTCTGCGTCTTCGCGTCATGATGTACCATTAGCCTCTGATTTTGTTATTACAACAATATCGGTCATGTTGACGCTGCTGTGTTGTCGTTCGGGCGCGATTGCCAAATCGCGAAAGTATACCTCAGTGGACAACGAGGTTCGCGAACCTGAAATGGCCATCGTTTCTCACGGGTGTCGTCGATAGCAACGGCACCTTCTAGCGAGCTGGAGCAAGCCACCAGATAGCGCCGTTACTGAGAATAAATAAAATTCGACCCAACTAAACGAGATTATCGAATTGGTTATTCGTAACTCGAGCTAGTCAGTAGGGGAAGCACTGGCCCCTATGGCCATGGTGGCCATGGTTTTCCGTGGCCCCTGCAAGTGAGCAAGGTAGCAAAAAGCGTTATACCGAAAGGTACCGTTTTGCGGCCCAAGGCAGGACGGTCCGTAAGACGACCGATAAGAAAAGCGCCTGATCGGCCATCGGAAAAAGCTATAGCAGCCTCGTCTAAAAGCAAGGCATGATCTTCGTACGAGTACTTTTAGTGACGTACTGAAATTGGTTTTCTGCTCTTTGTACCAAATGCCGATTCCAGTTTAGAAAAATTGGTGGAGTGAAGACGCCTCAAGAACCTGTCCTATTGTTTCTGTATGGAGTGAAGTTAGGGATGGCGTTTGCATCCTGTACTTTTGTTTGCATCCTGTACTCTTATCTTTGGAAATTCTGGTTATTCTGAAGTTCATACAGGGTCTTGATGTTATTATATTTTCCGTTTTGACGATTTCCTCATTTATTTAAAGCCGTAATTCTTTTCACTGTGACTAAAATCCTTTGTATGAGATTTGAGGTATATTTTGGTAATGCTGCTATATATGGAATTATCGGTAACTTACTAGTGAATCGATTACTAGTGAAGAATGGCATTATTGCTGTCAAGTTCGAAAAAAAAATGTAAAACTTTGCTACACTACACGAATCTAATAAACTTATAGATGAAATACACTTATATATGAGATTCTTTCATGTTTTGAGGGCAGTTCAAACAATATTGCTCATTCTGTATGCGTGGGAGTCCTTCCAGACGGTTACCTGATTGAGATCTTTCGATTCCTGCATACTATGCAGATAGTTTATCGTTTAGTTATTGTCATGACTGGAACTGACTTTTCACAATTCCATTTAGAATCACAACGGCCTTTGGTGGTACGCTTAGTCGTCTGCTGTATTGCTGTTTTGTTGCACGATGTATTATTGCAGTAATTCTGGTTATTACAATATAATCAGTAATCCCAATTGACGTCGATTATGTTTTTTATGGGGGTTTTGGAAAAATGCTGATAACAATTGAACGTCACTGCACACTTTCTGTGACTAGTGTGGGACTTGCAAACTCACTAAAACACCGTTTTCCTGCTCATCTCTAGATTCGGTACCCGGTAAGACCTTATTTCGAAACTCTAGGAGTGTATGAGGCGAGTAGCTTCTTACTCTTGTGCATTGTCTAATGTGCTTCCAATTCTTAGTGAAGAAATGCACCATGAATCGACTCAATGAGGTGTGGTTGCTACAGTTTTGCCTACCTGTAACTCCTCCCTTCCACCCCGCCGAGAGACAACTCCCATCTCTCGGCGCACCAAGAATCGACTCAATGAGGTGTGGTTGCTACAGTTTTGCCTTCCTGTAACTCCTCCCTTCCACCCCGCCAAGAGACAACTCCCATCTCTCGGCCGGCCTCTAAAAAAATAGACGACAGATGAAGCTTCATGAGCATAATGGCATTGAGCCAAACACTTACCTTCTTTTGCGATTCGTGATTGCGTTCGTGATTGTGTAGGACTGCTACCGAATCCGGCTGCATACTATCAGCTACCTCAGGTCGGATACGAACCTCACGGCCTTCAACATCGTCTGTCACCGTGCATGAGTAGGGCGACCGGACCTCTGGAAAGGCCCGAGATATTCAGGCACAAACCGCACGTGTCGAGAGACCCGAGGAAATCCTCCAGCTCCTGCAGCTCTTGTTTACTACCCCCAGTTGCGCTGCGGGAATGGCCGCTGAGTGCGCTTGAAACAGCTCCCCCTGCAGCCCCGCAATCTGCTCTTGAGCTCTGGTGATGTTTTTTCCGCCTCCTCCAGTCTCGTTTCTGGTCTCATTCTCCGCCTTCTGCTGGGCCGCTTTTTTGTTAAAAGACTCTTGGTTTTCTAGGACCTTCTTCTGAGATTGCACGAACTCTTCCGTTTTTTCGATTTAGTACAGGACAGCTCAGTAAGCCTTCTCAAAGTCGTCGACCATATCCCTGATCTGCCCGATAAGCTCGCCGGTGCACTTTTTAGTGACTTCGACCCGCTTTTAAACGGTACTCTGAGGATTATTCTGGTTTTCAAGCTCAATCCCGGCGAGATCGCTAATCTTTCTGGGCAGGTCAGTCAGGCCCACCTAAACCTCACTCTTTCCGTCCACTAGCATCTGGGGCTTTTGTTTACCTTCCAATGTTGCCTGCTCCGCCTTCCGTCACTTCTCCAGTTATCGCTGCGGCCAGCTAGGTTAGTTTTCCGTTTTCCAGCCCTTTTGCCTGTTTCTGTGGCTTCTCCCACGGGGACCGCCAGCTGCGATCTCAACGGGGCCACGGTTCCCGCCAGGTCGACTATCCCTCTCTGCTGCTCCGCACAGTGGCGTTCGCAGGATTATGGTCGATGGCCTGGATGGATTCAATCAACTTTTGTGCGTCCTTCTAGCTGCCGTCTGCACTAAACAAGCCTGGTTGCTTGCCTCTTTAATGGTAGGTGGGGTAGGGAGCCCCACCTAGGGTAGTAAGTTACCAGCGTTCTGTCGTGGTTGTTTCTCCATGTTCGTTCCCTTTTTCTCTTTTCTAAATCCAGTATTCCGCAGAGATAATGAGCCTAGGTTGTGCACACTTCCGATTGCAATGGGTGCCGACTGAGTTTCACCTTGGGATTACTAGCTACCGCTTGCATCTTTCTTCGGAGCTGTGACCAGGATGGCCAGGTTATCGGCGCCACCTCGTAACGCGCATATCGGTGAAGACTCACCCCTGTCCACCCACCATTGCCGGCTGGTGTTCGCCGTCTCGACACTTACCATAGTCAGGTCAGGTCGACAAAGGTAAGGATTCCAAAGATACACAGAATCGACTGAGTCCGACTTCGGACCATCCTGCAACGATTTGTCTTCGCCCTGCCTGTCATCAAATTGTCTTGAGCCCTCCAGGAAATCTTTGAAATCCCGCTTCTTTTTGTTTGGTTAAAAGTAGCACGAATGACCACGATCCAGGAGGAGCGATGACCAACATCCCAGTTTCTAATTGCGCGGCTACCCTTCCCTGTGCACCATATGGAAAAATCACTATTCCCATCTTTCAGACACTTTTTGTGGAGGCTTCGAGAATGCCTGATTCATATACGCACTGATGCGGTATCTCAGCGTTAGTGTGGGACTTACAAACCCATTAAGACCGTGTTTCGCCCTCCAGATGGCTCGAAAAGCTTATCGTATTACTTCGAATTTCCATCCGGAGTTTATACAAGTTACACCCCTGTCACGTAGCGAAAACGTCGAGTGGAGCAAGGCCGAACCGGTACAGGCCTTCCTCATCATTACCTAGCCATGGCCCGTCATTCGACTTCGCACCCTTGTAACGAAAGCCCGCCTAAGAAAATTCTCAATAGTCTGTTTTTTATTCGTAATCCATTCTAGACATGTGGTTCTATCCCAGTACTCTCAATTTGTTTGGGGTCCCGTGGCATTGGAAGCTCCTTTAATTCTCGGGACAACATCGGCAATGTTAGTTGCCATATGGCTAGCCTGTGGGGATGCTTCACATTTATGTGCAGTGCCAGTTAGGCCGGTGTCCAACTGGTACCTCGCCTCTATAATAATTTATTGGAGGGCCTTTGAAGCTCAGCCTTTTTTTATTCCTCCCTTTAAGATAGTGTCTTTGTCTTATTCGACGCGAGCTTCGTTGGGCTTCTTTTGTTAAGGTCTCATCGAATGCGGCGACCGGCAGACCAGATCGTCTGCATATGTGATTGACGATGGGGGGACAGTCAAAACCCCGTCATAGGCTAAATTCTAATAATGGTGCCCAGTATACATTTTTGACTGACACCGACCGTGACCTCGGCCTTCCTCACCACCCGTTTAGTAACGACCGCTAACGAAGCTACGATGAGCATAATTTAAGATTTTTATTTCACATTTATTGAGTTGCCAAAATTTTGTTCTATTGCGATTGGCATGAGGAAGAAAGTTGTAGACACAAAATCTACCCCAACCTGCACTGCAGCAAGGCCAAGACCATCTGCATAGTACATAGTTTCGAACACACCGAGACCCCTTCTCAAGCGCGCCCATGATCTCTTTCTATTCTATTGAGTGCTTGCCTTTTCTGGCTTTCTTGACGCCTAGCGGGATCAAAAGGATGAAACGCCTGGTCTTACGCGACTTCATCGCTTCTTTCCCCACGCCAGAGTCAGAACGCGTCGCATTGGCTCGATGGAAAGTTTGCCTCTCCGAAAACAGTGTTGGAATTCGGGAAAATCCTTTTTCTGGCATATCTTGTGAGTCTTCTCTGTATGATATTCTTGAAGAACTTGCCAAAGGTATCGAGGAAGCAGATAGACTGGAACCCCTTCGACGAAGCGCCTCCAGGCTGGAATGAGAACTAGCCTATCTCTTTTCTATACTGGGAACCTCTGGGAACCTGCCCTCCCGGAGCATCCTGTTGAATGTTCTGGACCAAGACCTCTTCCCTGCCCCATTTCGCTACCTCTTTGAGTGTCTCTGCCGGGATGCCATCCGGACCAGAAGCCTTGTCCGACAACTGTTTGCTCGTGAGGCGAACTTCCTCGGGCGTGCCTCGGGAAGCTTCCTTCGGGAAGGCCGTGTTCTGTGTGTGTGTGGGTATAAGGTTTTGCACTGTTTCTCTAACCCGATCCCGAGAGAGATGAAGAGTCCTTTTTCCTACTTCTATTCTAAGTATTTCCTTCTACCTTTTCTTGCACCTTTTTCCATGCTTTCTTTTTGCTGTCCGATATTTCCGGTTTAAGTTGTTCCCCCTTCTTTAAAGGTGGGGCCCTATTTTATCGTTATTGCTCCGTTGCGTTAAGGAGAATCCTTCAGCCTACAATATATTCTTTTTTGCCATTTTGACTTTCTCATCCCGCAATACATAGAATTTTTCCCCGGATATATCCATGCCTCTTTCCCCGGCCTAAATAAGCCTTAGATCAGGTCTTTTCTACAATCCTTATTAGCTCTAGTTCGCCGCGGTAGAGGGAAAGGTCTGCGTTGTGTGCGGGGTATCTGCGGCCTTTTTTCGTCCGACCTTTTCTGCCAAGGCTGGCGGACGCCTTCCTCCAAAACCAACATCTTTCTGACTTTCTATTTTGTAGAATTTACGTGCTTCGCATGAGTATGTGCTTCACGTTCGCTTTGAAGTGAAAAGACCAGATTTTTTCACCAAAACTTTCTATCGCCCAGCCTGGTGATTCCATCCCAATCATAGCTTGGTTTAACCAGGATCTCTGACCTCGTGTCTCGAAAGTAAGGTTCTGTCCTTCGCTGATTATATGATGGTTTGCTGCGATTTCTAAAACATTTTTCCCACGTATAATGCGTGTTCTTGCCCATTCTGCGTTAAACGCATTAAGCTTCCTTCCTACCGGAACCGTCTTTCCTACCTTACGTATTCGATTGTCCCCTTTAAGCTCTCCTAGAAAATGTTCAAATTTCTTTGTTGTCCTATCTGCTGAGGAGTAACAACTCTATGAGCGTCCTACTTTCTAATTCCACGCAAGAGGAAAGCCAAGACCCGACTCAGTACCCTGG
This sequence comes from Tropilaelaps mercedesae, assembly GCA_002081605.1. Taxonomy (NCBI): domain Eukaryota; kingdom Metazoa; phylum Arthropoda; class Arachnida; order Mesostigmata; family Laelapidae; genus Tropilaelaps; species Tropilaelaps mercedesae. Next base: position 13,172 of record MNPL01005445.1, read on the forward strand.
TACCCCAACCCAGATACACTTACCCTGTGTCTTGTCTTGTTTGCCGTCATACCATTTATCTACCCGTTTACCTAAGCACTCGCCACTCGCCTCATCGGTTTCGATTAGAACGATAGAGACGCTCGTTGAGGAGCACTTTGTTCCAGTACTTTGTTTGACTCCGGTACAGATTAATCTGTAGTAGATCAATTGTAGCGGAGTGCCTGGAGCCGCCTCCTCTTCATTCTGTAGCCTCCTTATATTAATTTGTTCTTAACAACAAATGAGCTTCCTTCGATAATCCGGTTCCATTCCGGCTCTGTTCTCCGCTGGCCCCGCTGATGCAATAGCTGCTCCGCCGCGCCGTGACTCTCTGCCGCCAAGTTCACTGGGGCTACCTGCAAATATCCCTGTTTGGATTTTCTTCCTGTCCCATGGCTTCTCTGTACTTTGAACAAAACATACTGTGCATTCGGTGTCCAACACCACACGATCCGCATTCCCTCCACATGCCACGTGTTGCCACATCTGAAGCACTTTCTCAATTCGGTTTCCAGGTAAGCGTACGTCGTTGCCCTTTGTCCAACCTAATTACGGGTGAAATAAACAATAGGTCTGATCCATTCTCCAACATTTCCCCATAGAGTGCATTCTTGACTTGCGGCTGCGCAGGGCTCGAGCCACTGCCTGCGCAGTGCTGACGAAAACAAACCAGACCTGCGACTAAGTAATCTTAGGTTCTGATATTTCCGTCGCATTGAGACCCCCCAACCTGCTCGGTGGAAAGTCTGCTAATCTTAGCCAGATGCCCATATTTTAATATTCCCATGTTTGTAATCTACTGTGAGGGACTTCCCCTTACTCTAAGCTGCTTTAAAAATTTCGCTGTGGCACCCCCTAGGTCTTACGACGAGGTGTATAACCACGTCTACCTCCCTATTCTTTGTCACAGCTTTAACCCTAGCCTATTAAGTTACCCGGTCTGACGTGTTCCTTCAGCCCCTTGAGTGTCGGCAAAACTGTCCCTCTCCTCCTTTAACCCTAACGTTGCTGGTAACCCCTGTCCATTTTCGGTACATAACCTTATGGGTTCTTATCTTCCTTCGGCCTTGATCATCTCGAGTTCAATTGCCTTGCGAATCTCGACGGACCTTTTTTTCTTGAAGATTGCTTGAGGGTGGCCGAAACTCTTTCACTACATTCCCCACTAACCTTGCAGTAATCTTTGCCGTGTCAGTGTCGAGGCTGGTTTGACTATGCCTGTACCTAACTGGCTAAGAAGAGTATGCTCGTCCCACCCTCGGATTCACACGTGCCCTTGGCTCGTAATTTTTCTCTATCGGCATTTAACCCACTAGTCTCCTACTCGAGAAAAAATACCAAATAAGTTCCTTATCACCTCACCATCCTGTTCCCATCTGTCCGTAATCAGAGCTCCTTTCACTCTGGGCGGGAATATCGTTGCCAGTGACTCCCTCAGCGCTAAACGATTCCATCGGCCACCGGGCTGACAATAGGTTCTTTACTTCTGCCTCGTTGACTACCTCGGTCGCCTCTGATTTTATCGGCTGTCCGCCTTTTTCTAGCTCTCCCTGTGAGAGCATTCCTCGCAGGATCTGACCTTTCTCCAGGGTCTTTCGGTTCGCCTCCTTAAGTTTCCTGCTAAGATCCTCGACAAACATTCCCCACAGGCTGCAAGTTCGTCGATTTCCCTATTTTCAATAGTCCGTTCCCCTCGATTTTTTCTCGAGTTATGCTGAGCTGATCAATCTCATCTTTTACGGTCGCCCGTATCCTATTTAGAGTAAAGAGTTAAGTCCTGTCCTTTCCCGTGACGAGCTGATTTCTCAAGATGTAATTCTCTCTCCCTAATTTGAATTTTACCTGCAGCAAGTTGCTTCCCACTTAGCTCACTTGCCGTGAGTTCCCTCCTCGTCGCCGGTGCACGTCGAGGCCTTGATCGTGGGTGCCTCTAGGCGACCAATAACACCTTAGTTTCTTCTTAGTTTCTGGTCTTGGTTTCTTAATGGAGGATTAAATATGCACTGGCGGGGTTTGCCCGGAGTGATCACCCCGACAACTGCAGGCGGTGTGGATGTCCGCAAAACGTCTTGCTGCGTTTGCCACCAGGTCGAAAACGTCGTTTTTGCTTTGCGTTGGTCGAACGCTGGATGAACAGTGATCCCCTAGTAACAAGAACCTTTTGCTAACGTCGTTTTTTGCAGAGCCGAGTGAGCGCCTCTGAAAGAACGCTCTCATATATATATATATATATATATATATATCACGCGTTGACATATTCCCTTAGATGCCTTGGGACTTGTCTGCCTCCCATGCCACAGTTTCTTCAAAATTACGTGTCTTCATTTCTTGTTTGCTCGACGATAGTACTGAACTCCTCTGCCAGAATTTACGTCGCTTTCTTGATTTTGCACCTCGGTGTTCTCGTGTTTCTTGCGGGGAGACTGCTGGTTCTCAGTAGACTCTTCAGTGGGGTTTTTTAGGTGTCCTCGGCTCAAACTAGAATCCTAAGTGGTGCCTTTTCCCTCGGCAGTTGTCTTGGGCCGCTTGCCGTTGTTGCTAGGGCGCGCATTATTTTGGCCGACGCCCCTTAAAGAGGGAATTCGGTGTGTTTTGTTTGGCTGGTCTGCATGGAATAAGCACGTTGTCTTAGTGTTCCTTATATATCGGCGCATTAACGGCGTCTACAATAGCGCCTGTGGCCCTTCCGTTGCCCTTCCGTTGTTTCCTGTGCACCCGAGTGCTTGACAGGCTCTTCCGACAATGTATAGTGCTCCGATAGTACTAAGGATTAAAAGTTTCGTCCTCGGAGCACCAAAATGCTCACCATAAGCATCAACTCGCGCGTTTTCGAATTTCGTTGCCGCGGTTTCGCGGCGCTAGCGGATGGTCAAATTTCAAATCTTTTACATTGAAATTTGTAGCCACCGGGATTAACGTCGGCGCAGTATGCGGAAAAACCTTTTCAAAATTCCGAGACACTGCACTACACACGAAAAATTCTAGAGAAGTAGCGAAACGTAACGGCAAATTAAAAAAAAAATTGCTTCTAAGCCGACATCAACGTCGATCGGACATCTATTATTCAGCGATTTTGGCAATTCTGTTCAAGTACCCAAGTCCATTTAAGTTCCGTTTAGGTTCCTTACCTAGTACGCGAACCAGACTTGAGATGCGCGCGAAATTGCTTCGAGCAGACTTGCGACCCTGTCGCAAAAGACAAAGCTAATACAAGCGATTGAAAAAGTAGTTTGTAATAACTTGAATGTAATGGCCAAATGACACTCGTTGATCAGTGAATATCGTCTACATCAAGCGACGCGCATACCATTTTACTCCGACAAGCGTTGGCCGCAGCATTGTATTCTAGAACGGGTTGGCTACAGAACGCCAAAAGTATTGCCAGTGTCCTTAGCAATCGGTAACAATGAACGCTCGGTAAGATAACGACGTGCTTTGCTGTGCTGTACATTGTCCCTAAATGTGTCCCTAAATACTAACAAAAATGGCGGTCGAAAATATTTTCGTTTGAGACATGAATATACCGTGGGTAGAAAATGCAGAGTAAGGGAAAAAATAGATTGCACTCAAGGGTAGCAGGATTATGCAGAAACATGTAAAAATAATAAAAGTAATAATGATAACCCCAAAATAATTCTCACAGCATTTAAGGAAAAGTAAGCATCAGACAGACAACTGTACTTTCGCCTTGACCTCCGCATGCAGAAACGTTATTTTTCGTTGGTACGTAATACCTTTTTTTTTTTAAACTATGTAAACAACTTGTCTACCTGAATTTTCTTAAGGCTGACTATCAGCCAACATTTAACGTCCACAGCAGCAGTTCTTGCATTACTTCGTAAGACGGACCCCATGTAAATGTAAATGTGCACCGGCGGGGATCGAACCGTGCACCTACGTGTCTCCTCCGATCGCGACCGCCAAGCGCGACAGAAATTAAGCTATCTATTAAGCCACCTATTAAGCTTTGTAATCACCTCGGGTAAATAGTACCTTGTAGATATTTTATTAAACTCTGCGCAAAAATTGCACTCACACGCAGAAACTATTTATAGTTTGGCACTCAAACAATAAAATAGCTTGCTTGGTTTTGTTAACTACCCGCAGTTTCGAGGCTCCGTTCCACTTTTATCGACGTACCTTCGTTGCCTTCACAGCGAGACGGCGGGGCTCTATTTGCGGCTTACCAAAGTTTTCGATGTAAACGCGATACGAGGAGCGATACGGTAAACGTTAAATGTTGGCTGATGGTCTGGCCTAAATGATTTATTAGCCAAGCACTTCATCGAAGCTCATCCCTGTTTTCGGCGCGAAAAATGGCACCGGGAGATTATGAGCCATAGGCCGGACTGGCTATTACGAGTTCAACTACGAAGGCTTAGGACAACTACAGCTATAGGTAAAATGCAGTGTAAAATACACTCACATCTGTCACTCGGCTCTGAAGTATTATCGAATCGAATGTATATATAAATATAATACCGACGACATATAAAATTGCGTCCGTAATTGTAGAACGTTGTTACAAGTAATTTCCGGCGATTGGGGTACTAATGTATCCTTATTTTCACGTGAATTTAAACTATGAATTACTTGCAGTTCTGTCAGTAAACCGGCATTTGTATTGTGTTGTGTTAATTATTTATAATTTCCACACACCCTCCTCGGCCGCGTTTTATAAGGGCCAATTTAGCGAAGTCAATTTGCCCATTTTCAAGAAAATAACTAAAATTTACCAAATGATCCGTTTATTGAGGCTTTTAGTACTACTATTAAATGAACATCCAAGCAGGGACGTGAACATACGTACGTGAAGATCAGAGGATCATTACTCTCGCAAATATCCTGGCGTAAAGCGAGAGCCCGCAACACTTTTCTCCATCTCACTACAAAAAAACCAAAGAATAAATTCCATCATTTATTAAATTTATTTTTGGAGCGACGAGAAAACGGGGATGTGCATCCCGGCTTCACGAAAAATTCATTTGCTTGACTAGTGTTGGACTCACGTTGAGGCTATACCTAAATATTTTTAGCACCAATTATTAGCCAACATTTAACGTACACGGTACCGCTTTTTGCATTACTTCGCAAGACGGACTCCATAAATGTAAATGTGCAACGGTGGGGATCGGATCCGTGCACCTGCGTTTCTCCTCTGATCCAAAGGCGCACGCGAATGCGGCAAACCGCTGAACTTGAGTATATACCTACACCGCTAAAACCCGCCCCGCACTGATGTTCATTCCTCCAACCCCGACCTCGCATTTAGCGGTACTACAGGCTTTATTGCCATTATGTCTACAGAATTTTAAGCCGCTCATGTGCCAGAAAACGTGGCTTGGTTTCAACATCAGGTCAAGCCTAGAAGAGTTCTGAGAAATCTTAAAGCTATACCTGAAAGTGAACTTGGTACTTTTTGTAATCGAAAGTGGCTTAAGGTCAGCTAGTTACACAGAGATGTATAGTAACCTGTTCCTAACACAAATACATCGTAACCAGTTAGTCGTCGGTAGCCGTCGAATTTAGCTCTGTAATTTGTTCTCCATCCTCATCTTTCGTGCATCTCTATGCGTGAATAGTTTTCAATGATTCTGCCAGATGAAGATCTGTCGTGTTTTGCTCGCTGAGGCGCGCCATGTCTATGGCCTCTCAACCAATCGATTGACAGACTCGCTTCTGCCGTCGGCGAAATAGCGTCGTGTGGTATCAGTTCCTCGCTATTCTGAAGCTTAGGTTACGTCGTCTAGTTCATCTTTTGCGGAGAATCTCTTCATTTTACAGATAACGTATTCGTTTAATGTATTTGCTTCTACATATACCGGAAAAGCGGTCTTCGAAAAACAAAAACTGACTTTGATCTTTTTTAACTGACAAAATTATCGAATATTTGACTAAGCGGTAGTCAATAGAGGTAAGGCTTCGTGAATGAGAAGGACGGAGAGAGTTTTTAATTACTGTTCCTACCATCTGTTTCTAAAGTGACGAGCTCCGAATATATATATATATATATATATATA
>MNPL01005446.1:0-11958 GCA_002081605.1 Tropilaelaps mercedesae
TTCGTGCGGAACGCTCATAGATGATTCGTGCGGGACGCTCATAGACGACTCGTGCGGGACGCTCATAGGTAATTCGTGCGGAATGTTCTTAGGTAATTCGTGCGGGACGCTCACAAATGATTAGTGCGGGACGCTCATAAATTATTCGTGCGGGACGCTCACAAATGATTCGTGCGGAACGCTCATAAATGATTCGTGCGGGACGCTCATAGGTGATTTGTGCGGGACGCTCATAGGTGATTCGTGCGCGACGCTCATATGTAATTCGTGCGGGACGCTCATAGGTGATTCGTGCGGGACGCTCATAGGTTATTCGTACTTGGAAATTTCAGAAAAACGGGCGCATGTATCTGTAATTTTAAGACTATCAATATGAAGGAAGACTTTACAGCTTCGCATTTCGAATCAACTTAAACAATAATATTACGATTAGTTGCTTTTTTGCTAGGAATCAGGGTTACTCAGAAAACAACATAGAAGGCAACACAAAAAATTATAGGTTGTACATTACTTGACGTTTAAAGCGAAATTTGTAAAAAAGATTTTTTTCCAAAGGTTTGCAAGGTCGCCGAAACTCAGACGGATGTGTTACTACATTTTTAGACTGTGCTACCAAGATCTTAGTTTCTGTTACGCTGATTCCTAAAACATATACAAAATTTCAACAAATGCATGTGCACATGCCAAGAGTTAGTCCAGATACATCAATTTTGGTCATTCTATCGGCCACTCATCAGCGCCGAAGGTAAACAGTTTTGACATTCTTCATTGCAAACGGTATGATTAGATTGATACCAGCGAAACAGTGGCTGATACAATGGCGCAGAACCCATCATTATGTCAAAGATCGCTCACGGATAAGGGCTCGGTACAGCAATCCAGAGATTTCCGTTGTTGCACCAGCCGGTTCCTATGCCTGGATGACAAAGCCATTCCTGTGCTGTGCAAGTGGCTAAACGGCGTGCGTGTGTCGCCTTTTTGTTACATGAGGATATTAAATTCAATGGCACCGTTATACGACTAGAGGAAGTCACTACACCTCTAAATGATTGCACCACCATGAAAAGACGCAGAAAAATTTGCTAAATGTATTAAAGAGTTCTAACATTTCCGCTACGCCTGGTCGTAAAAACACTCCGCTGCCATTGAGGTCGCCTCTAGTGTGGGCTCACAGGCTGGCTATCGATGCGACAATGATAAGGCAGTGCGTAGACGAATAAAACTAAATTTTTTAGAGAACACTTGTTGCCGTTGTATAGCGTGCCAGCCGAGTGGAACACTGGACGTAAACAATGGCCGCCGCTAACTATTCGACTACAATGTATCATAACACAGTGCTAAAACAAGTCGAATAGCTTCGAACCTGGTAAAGAAATATTCCGCCTGCTAGAAAAGCCTAACATGTCGCTACGACATGTGAAGCTTGCGACACTCCAGTTAGCGTTACATACCCGATTTACAAAACTCGGTTCCTTGCGCAGTCCATGCCGCAGGTAAGCGGCTGCTGGTTTGACACATTAGAGCTTGAGTTAAAATAAATGCCTTGTATACAAATAAACATGAAATGTTTATTGCAACAGCAGAGTTCAATCGGCCGACTCAACGACAAGATTAAAATGGCTCTCTCGAAATTCGCTGTTTTTATTGAACAAAAGAATCCCTTTTTGCAATCGTATTAAGCCCGACGAAATAGGGGAAAATCAAACCAAACATGTTGTTTTTTTTGTCAGTGACAGAAATTGTTCGAAAATTTTTCTCGAGAGAAAGAGGCTAGATGGTGAAAAAACATCGCAAACGTTGGTGGCGTTTACGGACGCACCTGTCTGCATTTAGAGATTTCGTTTAAAAAGAAAAATTAAAGCATCTTCGTGGATGGTCCGGCCATCCTTTAAAAGCTATTTCCCAATGTCACAAATTCCATGTACCATATCGACTTGTAAGCCAGGATTCGAGAACATACTTTAGCTTAGTGATGTCGTAAATGTTTGTACTCTACTCGAAGTCGGTTAATGCTATGTAGAACAAAAACAAAATCGAATGTAATAAAGCATTGTCGTGTATGTTCCATCACGCCCGTCGTATCTAACCGGTCCTCGTGCCCTAGATTCACCTAACCTTGAAGGCGCCCAAGTAGGTGCAGGGTGGCACGATAATGGTTGTTTTCCCTCATGGCCTGACGTCGACGTTGGAAGGGCTGTTTTTCACTGTCGCTAAGTGGAGATCGAATTGAAGCTGTGCCATGGGAGGGAAGCTGATGTCACTGCATCTTGACATCAAATTGAAGCCGACTTCAACCTTTCACTCCCGCACGAATTCGGCCATCCGAGAGTAATTGCAATAGCGAACATCGGTATTGACGCACAAGCCCATGAGCAAAAATAGTCGTAAGGTCAACAACAACTAGCAGTGGACCTGTAGGCGCATATGTCTAAGGTCAGACAGTCGGATATGTCCGGATAGAGAAGTTCGTAACGGCGTTAAGATTATGCGGAATCGCAATAATATATACATAATCTAGAAAGTGAGAAAAAATCAATGCGTGCTAAAGTGACATCGGTGGCCAAGCTAAATGATGTCTGCTGAAAGCTGAGCAGATAAGTCTGATGGGCTTGGTTTGACCACCAAGATGCAGATGGTTTTCGGTGGAGGAAGTCCAAGCATATGGCACGTGCTAACGAGATATGCCAATGAGAACGCTATGGTTAGAAACAGAAGTTATTGTTCGCACTGCACCGATTGGTTGAATCAAGTTGGAATCTGCTGGTGTGTACGGGCCTAAGAGGTTGCGCTGTGCTAAACGGCATACAGCCATTCTTCAATGAATTTACTGAGTCAGGGATTAATGCGAGGTTACAGACGTTGTACGATCAGCCACCAGGACAGCTTTTTTCCGGTTCTGACTACTTATGCGCTTCGAATTTGGAGTATGAGCTTCCGAGGATTTTTCAAGCCTCGATTTTAAAATTCCAGCTTCTAAGAACCTGGGGACCTTTTATTTAGACACAATTATTAAAAAAGCTGTTCGGACGGATGACGCTGCTAACGAAAACTGGTATCATAGCTTCCGTTGTTTGGAAGTTGATTTACATTGTAGACCGTACGTGGATTTCATCAAGCAGCAGACAGACAAACAAATATATTTCGTAAGTTGGAGTAAAATAACAGCTTAGGAAGTGACAGAGCGTCGATATTGCGATTTGCCTGAAGACTGCAATGTATTCTCCGGCGAATTTATTAATAGTAAGAATAATAACAACACCGATTATGAACAAAGTGCATACATCTCTTAACCATGATATACGAGTATATTGTACGACAAAACTTATTTAGGCCTTCTCAGGGACAAATTCATCACAAGCAATAATTGGCATTCACTAATGTTACTTGTATTTAACGATTGATATTTTACAAAACACAGTAGATATAAATAGCTCAGGTATCAGTCAATTCCGATGGCGAGCAGATTACAGGGGATATTGTCATCGAATACCCTTACAGGTAGCAGAATAGGCACGTATTTGGTTTAATGAAGTTTTCTTCGCTGTGGAGTCCATCCATTTTCGTACAGAGTTTGAGCATCAGCACGACACCCACCAACAAGCACGACGACGCCGCTTTAGAAAAACTCCTCCCCTTAATAAGATCACACGCCTTTTTTGACTATTTCTCACTACCTAGCTATCTGTCGCTCTCGCATTATCGTTTATCCCTGTCTCTCTATCTCTCTATTTGTCGCTCGCTAACTCTAAAAGCGATCATTACCGTACACAGTAACGCAGAGAAGCGAACAATGGCATTTTTCTCAGTGGGTCTACCACCCGAGCTGACCATATACCCGACACGTCTGCCACCTCCTACCTCGCCAGCAAAAGCAACAGCGAAATGCCTAACGGCCAGGTAGAGGCCCAGACAACCGGCCCGACCAGGAGATTTTTCGCTCGTTCAGCTGTGCTTAGTTAGCTACTGGGACATCGTATAGGAAAAATTGCCAGAAATTCAGGTCATCGAGCCAGCTGGTGGCGCTTCGAACGAAAATTCCGGTGAATGCAACTCCGCTTGTCAAGATTTTTTGGCGTAGAATAAGGAATGGCCGAAACTTAAACTGCGTACCAACGCGTTTGACTGCTTGAAAATTGTGTAAGTGACAAAATAGCTAGATTTTCAGCAAAGTTCGTGGCTAATCAGCCACGGTGTACCATGATCATTACGTTTATTTCTCATTTCACGCATATCACAAACTAGTCATTAAGTAGAGCCATTCTTGTAATTGACACTCAGCCGGCGCTATTCCAGCAGTTCGCCAATAAACGAACATTTGTATTATATGAGGAGTAGGATGCAAAAATACTAAAACGAATATCTAGGTTACGACAGAACCGAGCCGCGTTTTTTCTTCCGGGCAACAGCTGTAAACGACTATGAAGTTCGCATGGTAAGGCCACCCATATGTTTAAGTGAGTTCGACCACTTTATCTTTAGGGCTGGCCATCAACCAACATTTAATGCCCACGATAGCACTTTTTGCATTATTTCGTATAACGGCCCCTATAAATGTAACTGTGCAACGGCGGGGAGATAATACCACATCTGCTCGCTCCAAAATTCTTTTTTGCTTGAAATCGCTGTGTCTTATTTAAGGCCGCTTCGTTCAGCTATGGAAAACCGTAAGCAAATGTGAGCTAATCTAATGAGTACCAGCTAGTTGATGCCCTGCTTTATTGTGATCTCCAGTAGAATGATATATTCGAACTACAGATGATAAAGGTTCGATGAGTGATATCATCCGAGTGAAGGTAGATCTATCTCTGACTTCCTCTCCTCTTCTTCACTGACCTTCGCACGGCCCGACTCGCACCTGGCAGGCTGAGGCCAAAGCTTCCTTGAGACGCATCGTCAGGGCCGGTTGTAATCGGTGATAAGTCAGTTACAGCTAAATAATCTTTAATAGGTGGAGAATCAGTCAACAGGGGATTATCGATTCGCTTACGTTGGTATGTTAACCTTTGATTAGAACAAGTTGACTGCAGCTTCGTTCGCTGAATTCATGCGAGTTCAATTCTTAAAAACACCAAATGCGTAGGCCGTGGCCCTAGGGCGCTACGTTAGCTGGCAAACTTTGGCAAACTACCATTGGCTAAACTTTGTTCTTTTGTTTCAACCGGACATATGTCTAAGGTGTTCTAAGTTCGATGAAGCAAAAAACCTTAAAAAAATTTCATTTGGCGTCTCGGATGTTGTCTACATTGTACCTGGGCTATTTTGTTACTTTTAGGGAGCGGTACACATAAGTAAACGGCAATAGGATGTCATCCTTTCAGCTTACAGACAAACCTGTTCACAAGCAGCCATTACATTGACAAAACTCCAGCATTAAAGCAGGTTTGAATTGATTGTCTACGTTCAATGCTATAGTAATATACAGAGCGGCTCTAGTAAAATTTCCGCAAAAACTGTTGGTGATAACGTGAAGTGTGCGAACGACAGTCACACAAATTGATGGTGTGGTCGCTAAATTAAACTTATGCCAGATACAGCTTATTTCGCGGTGTTAGCGCTACCGCCGATGTTTGTCTTGGGCCCAAGCATTCGTGGCGTACTTTACTGAATGTACAAATAGGGTACTATGAGCTATAATATGGAGTATACACTTCTAATTCCCGCACGCGTTCTAAACCCTTAAAATTGATGCCATTCCAGGACGCTTAAATCAACTTTTTTAATTTCCTAGCAAAGGCTGTTATGAAACAGCTTCGTAAGTCCCCAATCGCACATCTCTCGTCAGGATTACGACTTTGGTGTGAGCAGAACTGGACATCGATTGCTTTCCACATCGAATGCACTCCCCACAGAGAACATTGTTGTTAACCAAACATGAGGGTGGCTGATGTCTTCGGAAATGTAGCAGATTTTAATGGAATCACATCACTAGAGCACCGTGCGTTCGACACAAGAAGGAAATTGTAATGATCATAACTACGATGTGAGGGACAGCGTCGTTTGTGCAGCTGTGAACTTTACAGAGGCAGGCAGCTCTACAGGGTTTAGACGGCCCAGGAGCAGTCTAGCAAATGCTCATCACTGAATTTATTTTGCCGTTTAAGAATGCTGCACAAAAATAGCTCTGAAAATATGTGCGGGAGGTCGCTGGCGGGCTTTGATAGATTTGTGTACCTCAGGCGTGTCACTGCAGGCTGGCAGTACTGCATATGCGTCATGCGTGACCGAAAAGCTATCGAAAACAGAAAAAGTCGCAAGATACACAACCAAATTCACTGGATTTTAAGCAGAGCGGTAACGGTGTAATGCGTAGGTAGTCGAGTAATAGGGAATATTCTCGAGAAGCCATAGACCAAAAGTACTTTTGCTCTCCTGGTTTGTCGTAAGACGCCTTCGAGGTTTCGATTTCGTAAGACTCATGGTGGGACGAAAACGAAAAAAATTGTTGACCGTTACGAGCAACCGTTGCATTGGGATATGTTCTAAGGAAAATTTAAACAGAGCATTACTTATTAAATTACATTGATCACACTTACCGTTACTCTATTTGATCCTGTTTTTTAGCTTTTAGGAAAATTGGGTATAAAATGTCGGGTTTTCTTAGGTCCACGGCTAGCCTCTATCAAGTACGTGTTTTTATAATTCCGACACAATCTATAACAGAATAACAGAACCTCAATTATCTAGTAATTTACTTCGACGGCCATTAATAGTATTACGGTATATTGACGCCATTTTTCGTGAAATGGTGTTAGGCACAACAGAAGAAAAAATGTATGAAGTTTTTCCAAATTTAATTCTTCAACTGAGGACGCCACTCTGATTAGTGAAAATTTTTTCGTAGCAAGTTTGCTTCATTTCTTCACTGGAATCGGCCTACATTATTTGTTTTGGGTAAGAAAGCATAAGCGATTCGAAGAAGGGAACCTTGCTATTCCATGTAGGCATGACGAATTAGTTTTTTCGTAGTCGTGGATTTATTTTCCTAGCAAAGGCTGTTATGAAACAGCTTTGTAAGTTCTACCATCTCCTGCTAGCAAATGATGGCATTTGCTGCGCTTTAATAAATACACCGAAAATGCAAACCAACAGTTGACCTCATTCTCTCTCGCCCTTTCTCTGGGATAAACGAGGCAGCGATTAACTCACTTTATTCGTACCAGTTAAATGTACATCGACATTCAACCACAGTGAACTGCACTTGCTGTTCTATGTCTTCAACAAATTCTTAATACTTCATTCCTTTTTCCGCATATTCTATTGTTTCGCGATACTTTGTATATACGAAACAAACAACATGACTATCCAATGACATCTTACTCTTCATTAAAGCCCTCCGATTTTAAGCATGTTTTCGTTTCTTCAAGACCTCCAGGAAACCGATTTGTAAAACAAAAACATCGATCTCCTTACAGAAGCTATCGGTGGAGAAGTTGTGTCGCTTAACGATAACTGATACCTGCTGAGCTCATTCAGGTGCGTGGACAATAACGAAGACTACCTCGAAGATATTCGGAATAATCGCCAATATTCAAACGCATCTCGTCTAGCAATCTTCGTGGCTCGGGACACTGTTTCTGGATTAATCCCGTGCGCAAATGTGAGGCTACCATTCGGTCGTGTTTGACGGTTTGCCCCTTATCTACACAGAGACAGATATATAACAACGTCTAATCATACGTATTGTATACTTTTTTTGTTATAATCTGCGACAGATTTTATGCACTCCACAAAAGCTATTAATCTTGTCGTTTTTGTGGAATCAATTTCTATGGACAACCTTTTTTGTATACTCGTCGTAGCGCTTCGTAGCGGTGATATGGCGAACGTTTTGGGTTTGCATGTCGCTATGTACTGTGTTGTATATACAATATAGATCTGCGTAGAAGGCTGATGAATGCAAGCTAATCATTGTTCGGTGACGCTGTGATAGTAGCCACTATCGCTTTGTACATGAACGGACTCCGAAACGCTTTCGTTGGTCTCATCGTGTTGACCTCCTACTGAGATTTCCTGGACGGCGTCTCCTGCCGCAGACGCAACCACGTCGCTATAGTCGATCACCTAATGGACACGGGACGAGTATTGAAACCGGAGTGAGAAGAACATCTTTAGCACGCACAATATTTATCTGCTCTCCAAGGCGTGCGAATATTAGTACCTGCTGATCTGCTGTTAACGTTATTCGGTTTTGAAATGATAAAGTTCGCTCGCTATAGCTGCAGTGCCTCGTAAAACATTTATGACGAAAGTGAAACGAAAAATATTTATCTTGGCAGTCATGCTAGGCCACTAGTTTGAGTCACAGCAAAATTATTCACATTTCATACATATTCTATTCTCGAGCCTTCATCCTGGACGGGTTACCTGTTTGACACCGTTTTCGTCTTCGAGGACCAGCGACTGTCCTGGTTGTAGTCGAACGAGTGACTGCGAGCCGTCAGGGTGATGCAGTTGATAGAGAACCTCTCCAGACATCTCATCGACATCGGCGTCGTCAACCTCCGCCGCCAACTCGACAGACGTCAGCGTATCGATCTCGTCCCGACGTAGCTCTGGACAGTTTCCCGACGTAACAGCCGTGCGTAACGGATTTGCAGCCGGCGTCGACCGTACTATGCCCTGAGCTTCATCTGGTGATCGACAGGGTGATGACGAAAATTAAAAGCCAATTCGTGAGCAATGTCGCCCGTAACAGTGGTGATGGCGGCACACGTGGCCAGCGGCTGTGTGGGGACACATATGCTGAACAGGTGTTCAGTACTGGATGGCTAAGCGTTCGTAGAAGGCAAAGAATTCAATATCAGATTACGTCTGAACACGTAAAATGGAGAAAGCCATATGTACGACTGTGTTACATCGCGTTTCTTCGGTGGTGGGTGTGAACCCGTTAGGCGGTCTGTCTATCTTACCTAGACGTTTGTCACTGTGCTCGCTTGTCGAGGGTGGCGAGACCTGCTGATCGCTTACGTTGTTTTGCCTGCCAGTTTCGTTTCGGACGTCAAAACAGCCAGGAGGGTCAGTCTTTGCAACAGCCTACAGATAGGGAAACAGCGTTACACACAAAGGTTGATCATTATCCGACGAGAGATACGTTAGCATTCTGCCTTTTCATAAAGTTAATTTTATACTTTGAATTTTAACGTCATCATAAAAAAAATTCTAAATGAATTCTGCATGAGAGAGAGCAAAAATTGTGTTGTTAGACGACCAGAAAATGCAGAATTTCGCATTATCAAACGCTCAATCCTATCGACGTTCTGGCGTTTTATCGTTTACCTCAGACTGCCCCGATTTATCTTCCGTAGATTCCTCCTTATGGAACCCGATTCCTGTTACACCCGGAGGGAACTGCGTTTCGTCTTCTTGCATTTTTAATCTCATAACTTTGAGCTTCATTGTTATTTGTTGTTTACCCTCGTCCATGGCCGCGCGAGCTGCTACAGACGAATAGTGGTGAGCCTGTTCAAGATGATGGAGAGTCTTCATTCGACTTATGAAGCCTTTGTCGCAAATCGGACACTGGAAGCGGAAGTCTCGTGTGTGCTTTCGTGTTACGTGGCCCTGGAATCACCATCCGGTATGTAACAACAGCAACAACATTTTGTAGCACTTACCGAGAAGATTAGTGGAAAATGTATTCGAGCTTCACAAAGAAACATCAGCTAGCTATTGAAATGCTGAAGTCATTCGTTCATGATAAAGTTCCGAGAGCATTATGGGGTCATTGGTTGCGCAATTGCCGAAACTGTAATTTAATTTCTGCTTCTGTCTTGAACAAGAGGAAAAATCGGAAAAAGTGGTGCTATACAGGTGACTCTCACAGTTTAAGAATTATCCAGAGCATCATTATGCGTGTGAACGTTTGTGTATATGTTACATGGTTTTGGTTGTACTTTGTCAAATCTTAAAGTAAACCCAATACATATATGCTATATCACGTGTAGTAAGCGCTACATATACTAAATGACAAAATGAATCGTATGCGCATTGTATAGACATTAGCGTACTCGTCGTATCGACAAATCAACCTGTTGTGTAAGACAAATTACAAATGCATTGTATTGCCTTTACTTCTAACATCGTTACGTCATTCATCGTACCAAGTTACAGCGGTGGTAGAACTTGCCATCACGGTGCCTTACATCGGAATATGAAGGGCCAAACACGGCTGAAGACCTGTATCCAGAGTCTGAACACCCATTATGCAGTTTAATTACGACGTTTCGGGAGGACACTTCGGCAAATTCACCGATGTAGCACAATGCAACGCCCTCTTAATAGACGAAGCCTAAATAGGAAAAGGGCAACTTCACATGTTTCAGACTGACCTTGAGGGTAGCGAGGTGTGGAAAAGTCCTGCCACAATGTTCACACCGGTACGGTCGCTCATCCACATGGCGCCGTAGGTGAAGAGCCAGGTATTGCTGTCTAGTGAAGAGCTTTCCGCAAACAGGGCATGGGTTGCTGTTGTTCTCACAACCTTGGTGGACCCAGACCTCAACACGTGATTGAAAAAACAGCACAGTCGCACACATTAGTATTTGATTGACTACGATAAAAGTATTTCATTTCGCGTAAACAACGGCTGCTGTTCGCTAGTGTTAAGCTCTTAAAGCTGTCCAATATGCCGTTGGGTGTTGAGTTGTACAACAAAGGAGTACCTAAATGATAGTAGGACATAAGTGGCGCTGACAAATATTCGCGACTTTACGTTTGCTTTTGAATTCTATTTAAAGCGAAAGCAAGATACCGAATCGCTAAATTAGTAGAGGCACGGCATACTATGGCCACGCATTTTTCTGTGCAATCGGACTGGCAAAAAGTTCCCTTTTCCATAAACTAGGCCAAGCCATCATACAACGTCCCGCTGTCCCTGCCTTATTCACATATGTTTAATTATCGCATCGTGTCAAGGATTCCCTCCTTCTACTGATGACTATACAGCCTATTTTCATCTTGTGGCTGGACAGAATTTCCCGTACCTGGTGAGCAATCAGCTGCGATTCGGCTTCAAACGAACGGTTACATTCGCGGCACATGAATGAGGCGGTCTTCGTCGAGTCGGCAGTGTTGTTGAACGCATCTTCCCCTTCTTCCGGCGCGTGGTCGCCAGCGGACGGGGTTTCTTCAACGAGTGTAGATGACCCCTTGTTCTGATGAGTGACCATGTGAAATACCAAATGACGGTAATCTCGCTGAGCTGGAACAATTTCGAGGATGAGTAGAATCGACGTCTCATTTAAGAGTGCTATCGTTAGGGGAAAACAGAGCTTACAAGAAACTCGCTGAGCTCATTAACGAAGACACCCCGTTGAGCTTTAATCGGTTTAACACATAACGAATGTATGAGTGACTATAATTCGTCTTGATAGCATCGTTGCGATAGTCGAACGTTTGGCGTTGGATAATGTATGGACATCCATTTGTGCACAAGACATGCACAGAAATACTTGGGTAGGGCAGCGGAAGAAGAGGAGCTCGGTATTGTTAGCACAAAGAGAGCATTTCTGAACAAAAGTTTAGACATTATTCGCCTAGTGTCGTAAAAGCGGATTTGCCTGCAACTTCGTCTGCAATGTCGCGATTTTGCAATTTCAAACTCATTGTGGCGATGTGCGTCGCTGCGAATGGCAGCGGAGATGAGACGCAATTAAAGTGAAGGAATACTTACGGAGATCGCAAACGCCGCAGTGATGGCCGTTTAGAGGACCCTCGTGCGCCTTTAGCATATGCGCGGCCAATAGCTCTGCGCTTTCAAAACGTTTTCCACACCGCGGGCAGACCTCGCCGGCGTTGTGCACATGAAGATTATGGTGAGCTTCTGCAGCACCGTCCTCTCCGAGGCGGGATATTGCTCGTAAGCATAGCAAGCAAACGTACCTATAAATAAACAGACAAGGACTATTGACATATACGAACGCTACATATATATATATATATATATATATATATATATAT
>MNPL01005451.1:0-10996 GCA_002081605.1 Tropilaelaps mercedesae
TATATATATATATATATATATACTGCTTTGAGTAAGCTCAGAATGACGGTTCCTAAGAACCTAGTGGGTAATAAATGAAAAGCAGAGACGAATAGTACGATACAGAAGTTAGAGCCGGCAGGTAAAAATAATAAACTGAAAAAGATAATTACATAGGTGTTGTAACCCTGTGATAACCTATGGACGCCAGGAGCTGAAGTTTACTCGTTGATAGAACATCAGGACAGGGAAAACCATAAAAACCCACTACAACCTTAGCGATATATAGTGCTATAAAAATAAAATCGTCAAAAAATTCTGGAAACCTTTTGAAAGAGTCATTATCAATGCCCCTTCAAAAGGTTTGCGGGCCAATAGTCTCTTGCCTCCCGTATTCGCCCCTGGGTATAATCGATGGTCTTCTCACCGGCGGCCTCAGCGACGATGGTTGTTCGGGCTAGACGGTAGAGTTCAGCTGAGTTGAACACTCCGTTGGCGTGTAAGGAATCTTCTTCTTCACAACAATCGTCCTTGTCGGCCTCCGGTACGGTCACACCCAGTAGCGCGTCTGCAATTCCGTTAGCCGATTAAATTGTTCAGCGGAAGTGTTATGATTAATATCGATGAATTCACAACGAACATGTTGAAACATTTATTGCGTACCTACAAGAATACTCGCAATATTGTAATTCTTACTAATTATCATAAGTTTAACAAAATCACATATTTTTGACCGTCGGCCTGGAGTCGTTGGATGTTTAAGGAAAATACGCCCCTAAATTAACAAATGAGTTGCGGAAAAGCTCTTTGAATTCACCTCAAAGTTACGCTTAATCGCCTTTCTTTGATAGCTTGTACAGCGGAGGAACATCGAGAAGACGCTGACGGGCCAGCATTCAGTGTCTTATAATAGTAATGTTAGTAATTCCATTAGCTATGAAATTAAACTGTTTTTTAATACTCATGACATTGGTCTACCACTTTGTCAATATATTGGTACAGTAACGTTATCATGAAAAATTACGATTATTATTTTACCTGTATATCAAATAACAAGTAATGTAGTTATTCATATCGTTATTTTTGTTATAATTTTTTTAATATCTTACTCTTGTTCTAAATATCCTTCCAAATCATTTGATCTGTCATTGGGTTTATAATAGTCATCCGGACGTGCTAATAAGGCCTTTTGAACTAGAACTGAAAGTGTACTTCTATTAGATGTTATCTCCCACTTTAACAGCTAAGGGCACTCGATCAGTTTTTATTCCCTTGAATTTTTCGTCGCCAATTCTAACCGATAACTTCACCAGTAATTCCTGCTTGTCGCGCTTTTTCGCTTCGATAACAGGCCATAATTATACTCGTACGTATGACCATGAAGGGACCTAATATGGTCACTAGGCCATTCTCTCGCCACTAAAAGTAAATACAACCGTTTTGTACACAGAAGCACTCATATAAGAGTAGACACAATAAATATGCCGTCGCTACTTGCCATAAATTCCATTGTTTTTTTACACTATTCCATCTACCATCTGGGAGTTCCGGTCCTTCCACTGTATACGCACAAATGCTGTCCCGCCGATCAAAACAAGCCACTCGGAGATTCGCAGTTTCTAGACAACAGTTTCTAGATAAAATGAAAGGATCGGCTGGCTGTATAGTTGCTGGACCGGTTATATTCTTCCTTTGAAGGTCTTCCAGTTCGTGAATGTGGGCAAACCCGAAGAGAGAATGAGTAAAGAGAATTAAGCGCTGCCGGCCAGCTCTGGACTCACAGAAAAAATGGATTTCTGCTACTGCAGTTGCTAATTGCATGTTATGCGCAACCATTCGGCGAAGCTACACGCGCGCAGACACAAACCCAAACACACCTTTAATCTCCATATCACACGCTATTTCCATCGCGATATGTCCGCTTTCTCGTATTTTTTGTTGTTTCATGGTTGAGTGCTGGACGGTCGTAGTAATTGCCCACTGAACTGTCCCGCCCACTACATCCGTGTTCGCCAAGCGAATTAGGTAACTTCAACGCAATCTACAGTAGATCTCATTGCAAGTAATGTCCTGTAGATGAGCATAACCTTTAATATTATGCGCAGGAAAGAGATGCACATTGGTTTATAAGCAAAAAATATTGTATATAGATAATTCTATATCCTAGATACTACTGTATATCTTTATGTTGTAAGATTTTCTCTCGTTTATGGATCTATCGCCCATAGACTCGTGCTTAACGATGTCTTATACATTTTGTAACATGCGATTGCTTCTCTGTGGCTGCCTCTAATTGATAAACCGCTTAAAGCAGATTAGATGTTTCTACGAGTAGGAAAATGAGTTCATACGTATGGCTTTTGATGACGTTCTGTGAAAAGTGTCCCATATCGTAGCGTAAGCCTGCAGGGAGCTAGTCGATTCGAATGTTCATGGTAGGCCAACCCGAAGTTGGTAAAAACCCCTTCTAGAGCGATAATCAAACAACACATTTGTCCTTACCGCTCAAACATGAGCAAGGTGAAGCAGGAAGAGTCCCGGTTTCTAACATATACAATTAAATTCCCAGTATGGAGAATGTACGGCGACTAATCTTGCTTTATGCGATGTACATCAGGCAAAAAACAAATGAGCAAATAATATCGCTTGCGATACAGCGGGATGCCCAAGTAGCTTTACTTAGAAGAGTGAAAAGAAATTTACTTTAGCTGACGATTCTGACTTTTAGAGCCTCAGCAGTATTAAAGAACATGCTCCTAAAGAATCCTAAACCCTCAATCATATTTTCCGCCTTGCGGCGGGGCACATAGGAGAAATGTCATCTAACGTGTAGAGAATATTGTTGCCTGCTTCCAAATTCCCCATAATTTCGTAACCCTTTATGATCGTTATTAGCATTTACTTTGCAACGCCTTGAGTTGAGGTTGAAAATCAAGCAAATGACAGTGACACTGTCTCTTGTTCAATCTGCACGTTCCTGCGCTTAAATGTGCTCATTAACAAAAAAACGTTATACCGACAGTGATACTAATCCGAATAATTATAATAATAACAAGGTAAGCCATTATCGTAATTATCGTATCAGTTATAACAATGCCTCATAACACGAGGGCATCGTATGGCACATTGTTGTGTATATCACGTTGCAGCCTCTCCGCTGAGATCATTAGCCGCTCGAGAGGGGAAAACATATTCAACCGGTATTGCATTTTAAATAATTTAGAACTTTCACACGGGTGCCTTAAATTAGTTCTTGCAAGACCTATTACGAAGAGCAAAAATATTGCTTGGTCTTTGCTTGATTAGGTTGCCCGTGCGTGTTGCTACATGATCGCGTTTAGATTCTTGATTTGTCTTAAAAAACGATGGAAAATACAAATTTAAATATGATATTAATAAAGTGCATTTTTCGTGGAGGTGGGAAACTTTCTTGCGGCTTTGTCATACGTAGATCTGGAGCACGCAGAATTTTCCACATTGTGGTTGGAACTGCACTCAAGGGTATACCAGTTTGCTGTTCCCGTCTATCTGCAACTGCACGGATGGAGGACTTACCGTGATGCCGTATGTGGTTGGCGAGATAAAGGTCGAGTTCACGAACAGACACGTTGATGTGATAGGGGTTTACACAGAGGTGAGGCTGGCGACAGTGCGGGCTCTTCTCAAGACGCTCCCCATCCGTCGATTCGAGTGGGATCGCCTTGAAAAGAATCACCATCACCAGATCCAGCCGCCATACCTTGTCCGCCTGTCGCAGGCAGTCTATGCGGCGCATCTTTCCCTTTTGATCGGGATTAGACAAGATGCACAGCTGGCGGCGTTGCTTTGCGCCTGTGATGCCCAGCACAAAGTCTTCACGGCAGTCCTGCAACAAAAAATAAAAAAACCGCCACATGCTTGAAATAAGCAAATTGCATCGATACTAGTGTAATGGTTCAATCTAAAATAAAACAGTTCATTTTATAGCCTTGAAAACGGGCTTGTTATCGCATGTCGTATTTTACGGGTTTTGTAAAGCGTCTTACAAGTGGGTTGTATTGATTTGAAAAATATATAATCCCTCACAATATATGTAAGAGGTCAAACACATTAATGGTTTACAATGTTATGCGCCATTACGCACCTGCGTTATGTCTTTGCGCAGTTTTCCGAGGAGTCTGCTAGCCCATTTATGCTTGACCTCTGGTCTCTCGTTCTGCAGATCTTCTTTGCATCGGCGCTCTTCATCTAGACCCATCCGCCGTTCGTGTTTTTTGAAGTATTTCCGTTTGGCCGCCTGAAGGTTAAACCACGTATAGGAGAAAGCTCGCACGTGAGGCAGCAATGCCTCGATGAACGGGTGGAATTCATCCTGACGAAATAAACAAACGAAGTAAACAAACGAACCGGTGAGAAACAGTGCAATCGATACTTACCATAGCGCATTACCGCAGCCACGACGTGGGAATTTATCTGTTAATTCTTAACAAATTTGCAAAGGCAAAATTAGTTAGTGAAACACCAACTGAAGGTGCCATCTCTAAGCATCAGTTGCCAGTCGATATAAATTTGACAAAAGTACGAGGAATTTATGCTCGCGGCAAATAGGAGTCTTGTTCGTTCATCACAGGAAAAAGATCTAGGTCCCGGTGATGACAGGTTTGGAAAGATTATCAATATCCATCTCATACAACCACCCCGCCCACAGCCCCCGTTAAAAGACATATGGAGCTTATTGAGTGACAGCGTTTTATCAAGAAAAAAAGTACTAACTGGATCTAACAAAGGCCAGGGTTTAGATCAGCCACAATGACACTTAGTATGTGATTGCAATACTAGTTATCGCTGCGGGACGGGTTGCACAACATTGTAGATAAGTAAAAGTCATAGCTAACTACGTTTAGAAACGGGTTGACCGTGTGTTGACCTGTGAAGGCCAAGGCCTGTGGTCTCCCTCACCCTTTGATAGAACATCAGGACTGAGAAAAAGAGAAAACTACTACGACCTGAGCGAAAAGTACCATTGCTTAGCCTTTCAGACATCATGTACATAGGTTCTCATACACACGGCAGATAGACAGTAGTACCCTCACTCGCTGAGCAAGTAGGAAAACGGGTAAGCATAGAAATCACCGCGACGTGCTTGTGTATGTAGTAGATCTTCTTTAGATACGTTGAAACGTTCATTGATAAAGGTTGCGCACCTCACTAGAAATTATTGTGGTAGATTCTGTTGTGTATCTTCTTAGACGAGCCTGCACATACAGACTCACAATAATTTATACTAAAAGTGGAGTGGAAATACCACAGAAAGGTGAAGCATAGTTTACAGTACTCTAGCCAGTTTGTGCTTTGATGAAGGAAATGTATAATAAAACACCATCAAAACTCGCTATAATCTAGACAACTAATAGGTAGTCATCCGCTGAATCATCGCTCCGGTAGCTCAGGTGCACTGTCATCCAAGCAAATGGTCAATGCATTATGAATGCTTGATTGGAATGGTTCGATATCGGAATGTCTTAGACGATGTTGGACCGTAGATATCATTACGTAGGATCTCCGAAGACTGGACGTTTAGCGCGACCTAGAAGAAGATAAAAAAAGGGCGTAGAGAACCTCCTAGTTCGTATTTCCATAAGTCACTATCACAAATAAAGACCGAATGCTGCTGTCGTTATAAAACTATTTTACACACATATAAAAAAACGCCATGGGTAATCCGGGTTCGTAAATGTGCTACAAATCAACGTATTATAATACGCTGATTTGTATAATTGATCGATTGTGTAACAATAACAAAGATTGTTGAGCTTCTTCTATCTGCGCCCTTCCCAACCTCAACAGAGATACGTTACGCGCTTGTCTTGAACCCCTCAATATAGCCGCATTAAAGCTATTGTGGAGAAATTTGGACGCGATTACAATTGCTTTGCAGCAGTTCGGCGCAAAAAAGCAAAAACGTTTCTTTTCGTTCCCAACATGGCCATCTGTACCGTTTGTTCTCGATACGCACAGACGCAGGTAGCCATGTCGGGCGCAACCGATTCATGGGAACAAGTTCCGCCGCTATTGGTATACATCGTTGCGGCTGGCTAGGCTTGCCCTATCACCGAGCCTACCCACCAGAACAACTGGGCGGGAGTCAGAACAACACGACCACAGAACGTCAGCGAGTTGCCGTCGAGACTGTAAAACAATATGATGATAATATTATGTGAAAAGTGGCGTACGCTGATGTAACACTGCAAAATTTACTCCCAAAGATGAATAGCGCCTATCGGCTTACAATGGGAAAGGGGTGTTAGCAACAGCTCTACCGGTTGGGGCGACAATAGCAATCTTCATATAGGCGCCGAACATCAAGAGAGGCAGACGAGGTAATTTAAATGAGAATGAATAACAGCTACAGAAAAACAAGAAATTACCCTGATCCGATGAAAGACACCACGAGGTGCCTATCAGAACATTTTCTCCGCATGCATCCAATGTGCAATTTAGTAGAACTTACATGACAATTGATTTCTGTCCAGTATTAACCTAACAATGCACTTGCGTGACAAAAAATACAAACTTTTCAACTGAATACCCAAAAAGTGAAGTCCGTGATATATATATATATATATACATATATATATAGTTCTAAGCATCATCGAGCATCGTCGGAGCGTGAAAACGCGTAGATATTTATTTGAGGAATTAATGCATACTTTGGCAACGAACGTAAGAGATCGTTTTCCTTCTTTAGCTCACAGCTTCGTTTAGTGGTGGATTATTTGAGAACTTCATCGGTTGTTGATATTATTCACAGTCGTCTGTAAATTAATTTATTACTGTATATTTCATTCCGCTTTCGACAAAATAACTTCTAAAGATGCTCGCGTTTCGCAATCCTCACTTTGTAGCCAACGACCATCAATAACGTTGATGCGTTACGTATGCCCTTTACGTGCTCTAGTATTGGCGTCACTTAGTCTAACTAGATCATTTTAGAAAAAATACATATAGATTATTAGAACGCTAAAGGAGTCGGCTAGGTTTCCTTTTCGCGTCCATGTGTGACTGTCTCTCTTTGTATACCGAACTTGTGATCAGCGAAAAAAGGTCTTTATCATCTATACACGACAGGGAGCGCTCTCGAGAAGACTCAGCTGATATCGACAGGATTAAAGTTCTGGAACGACGACTATACGACGGATTCGTGCTTACTCACCATCAATTTTTGCCGATACGTGATTATCTACTAAACACGTGAATTTCTTACTCACCAGGGACGTGAACTGCAATAAAAACAAATAAAATTTATTATAAACCCGCTATAATAAAACCGCTTGCATCTCTCTATAATGCAGTTGATTTAGTTTACTGGAGCGACTGTTCACATCATATGATCTTTATTTCCTCATAATTGTCTCATGAAAACGCGTTCCGGTAGCTGCTGAAAGAATGTCTATTCACTTCCACGCTTTTACATTAATTAGCAGTTGCGACGACACATATATCCAGAACGGCACGTTCAGAAAGTCGCGGTAAAATGAATTGTACCCGCTGCTCGTCATCATCGCTGTTGGATGTGAGAAGTTTGTGTCCTTGTTCATCTAATCGATAAGCTACGTCTCTCCGGATTAGACTGTTTATTGCTGTAATCTGTGCAATGAGTGCGAATGGCTTGTACGGAGGCCGCCATACCACACTGCCTTTGTATGTGTCGTTTTAATGGACGTGCTGAGAACTATGGTATGAGGTACTAGTATGATTACCTCGGTCTAGTGTAAATTGCGTACGCTCTTTGGGTATCCAAAGATGTTTAGGTTGCCGCTTGAACGGACCGGAAGAGCGGTAAACTTCGCGGTATTATTTAAAAACGTGTCATCGACGTATCAATACCGATGCAGCATAGCACAGCCGATGTGGAATGAAGGCATTCAACAGAATTGAAGCGTTGAAATCACATTTAAAGTTCAACTATAAATCAGAACTCTTAAAGTCTATACCTATCGAAAAATTGTGTTCTTTTTTTCATCCGGGGAACAAACACACCCTAAGACGTCCACTCGAATAAGCAACCGGCGAACATAAGCACTTCTAAAGTATAAAGCAGTGCTCTACCCTTTGCACAACTGGCAAATCCTTTAATGTGCCAGCCTGATCAAAATGGATGAGTTATGACAATTTTCAACTCAATCAGCTGATTTTTTCAGAGTCGAGTGGAGTTCTCATACTCGCGTACCAATTTATCGAGCCGGTACAGACAAAACCCGTACAACACATTACCTCTAACCTTTCTCCCTTCTTTGCATGTTGTCTATTTCTCTTCAGTAACTTGTAAGTAGCCTCGGTGTCGTCAGATAAACCGCGTTCGGACAACACGTACACACACACACAAGCACACACACATATATACATATATATGCTCATCACAGAGTCATGCGAACGATATATGCGGCGTATGCCGTATCTCTCGTCTCCCTCATCTTCATGATGGCTGATGGCTGAAGTCAAAACGAATGAAGAGACCCCGCGGACCGCAAGAAGGCGAAACGGTGTATCAAGGTCGCCGATGTACGCGACGCTCGCGCGCGTTGACTATCTCTGCCAGCCGTACTGTGCAGACGGGGACGCCAGGCCCGCAGTCACTGAACGACCGGGCAGCCGGTGAAACCGAACAACCAGCTGAACGAACGGAAGGCGAGTGCCGCGGTAACGACAAGTAAAGGATGTAACCAGAAATGTACGCCGACTGCGCCGCTAGGGAACGACAAGCCCTACTAACAATACAAGGCCATTTAGTCTGAGCGGCCTGCAGACAGTCGAGTGCACACACGGCGCTCGGCTCGGCCTAGCTATCGCTGCTGTCTGCTGGATGTGTGGTAGCTATTACAGTATCAATTATATAACTCTTGTAGTAAGCGGCTGAAATGGCTCCTCTCACATCTTGCTGAAGGAAAAAAAACAGCACGGCGAATATCAAGTAAAGGTTTTTAGCCTCTAAAGGAACAGCAGAATCCACTGTCTACATTAGTGCGACCGCAGTTCATATCGAGGAGACGTACACATACCTGGAAAGCGTTTCCTTCTATGTATGTGTGTTTGTATGCGAGTTTAAATGTATGTTGCTGCAAGCGCGCATTTATATAACAAAAGTCTAGCAGCATCGAATAGCGCACATATCTTTGAATATACGATATAGTATTTCGAGGGACCTAGTCGACGGTGGTTCTGTACTGTACAACGGCTATGATACTACGTGACTGGCCGATCACGTAGGACTTCCAAGGGGTTTCCTAGTTATTCTCCTATATCCTTACGTAGACTACGGTGCTTATTAAGTTCGCTTAAATTGGTGTGCCCAGCATTGCAAGGATAACCTAAATCGTTTCCCTCGGCATCAAACATCTCGAACAACTGATGGCCCTTTACGGACTGCCTGAACTGTGTGGTAGGCTCGACCGCCGGCTTTGTCCTGCCCTCTATGTGATATTCATACTCATTGGACAAAAACAGGCATTATTTCTAGTATGAGCGAAACATTCCTTGTTGATGAGCCCATGATGAAGCACACGGTCAATCGCGAGTGTCAAGTCAGCGATCCGGAAAGAGCAACATTTCTACGTATAAAGGGTAGGTATTAGTTAGAAGCCCGCAAGGAAAAATGCAATGAAGTCCAGCTCGGTGTCGCTCGTACGACTTAACGCTAAAGCGTCGATCGTCCACTGCCCAATCAAGGCCGAGCGAACAGCAAATTTGTCCATTATGATGCTTATTATGTTTGTGGTCCAAAAGATTTGGATAACGTACGTGTCTGAAGGGTTCGATAGGGTCGAACCATTCTCCGTATGCCATTCGAATGGATCGAAAGAGGGAGGACGCATAGTCAGGGGGAAACGCAGAACAAATTCGACGAAAAATCGGAAGCACATTAAAAAATTCGACGCTACTCACCCGAAAAATAAATAATGGTAGCGTATTCACGGGTTTATTTCTACACGCGGCCTAACCTTACGCTTAATTTTTTTAATATCCTATCAACTACTCTAGCGGACTTTGTAAAAGCACTTTGTTCAAAGGCTGGATCCAGCTGACGAAAACGTATCACCCACATGATACGTGGCTGCCTTCGATCTGACAGCAGTCGTTGGATACGCCCAGAAAATTTGATAACTCGTTCTGGCGTACATTTTAATAGGCGTTACGCAATAGCGTACCGGTATTCAGTCTCGGTATTTGGGCTTCCATTTTTAGCAATTAAATTCAGTTGGATTATGGAAAAGATCCAACGTCCACGAATCTAGTACCACGATGGACCAATATCGGGACCCGCCTTAATCGTCCAATCTATTCCCCTTCTTCTTACCCTTAATCTTAAAAGAAAATGCCTCTGTCATGTTGACAGCCTGAAATCATACAGTTTCTTCTGACAAATTTTCTTTGAGTAGTGATACATGAACGCGCGTCACCTGTGGGTTCTGCTAAGTGATGGCGTGAATGCCTAGACGCGTCGCGATGATCCTATTTTTGCATCCTTGTATTGTTTATGATCCTCATATTGCGTTTGTGTTGTTCGCTTTCCCGACTTTGCAATGCCGCTTCAATGCCTATCGAGGTCTGGAAAGCGCTGCTGCAATGAACTGAGTAAGGACTCAGTATCCGTTACATGAGCAAAGTGGATCAGCCAAACTATAAATCATCAAATCGCAGTGACCTTGCATTATTAAAGGACATGCGTGTGAATAATTATATACTTGATACATTTACCGAAGACACTGCTAATCTTCATGTTTGCTTCAGGCTACATATGTCAGTGAGAAGAGGCCTCTATAAATTATAGGTACGCCTGTACCTTTTAATGAGGCGGACAGATATAAGTGTGGTATAATGCATCGACTGGACATGTTGTATGTGCTTGTTTGCTCTGCTGTGTGATTCGCGCTTGTTTAGGCATTATTATATTGTCTCCTGTGCACAATTTTTTTTTCTGCAAAAGCATTTTTTTATATATATATGTGTGTATATATATATATATATATATATATATATA
>MNPL01005452.1:2072-18149 GCA_002081605.1 Tropilaelaps mercedesae
TGAGAAGGCACAGCCGGACGCATCCCCTTGCCGTGGTCGCATTCAGTTGTCGACTGCGGTCAGCCACTCTGTTGTGCACTCGGCGCAGCTTCAGCGATGAGTTCTACGCGTGTAGCGCCTTCACCAGCAGGCTTCTGTTATTTGCCTGTACTCAAAAGCAGTTTCGTAGTTTGACCTTCTTCTGCTGGCTACTGTTCGCTACGGCGTTGTGGTCGGCCGCTCTTATCGACTGCATCCATCGGCGAGCGGTGGTTTGTTCTCGCTAAACGCTACACCGCCGCCCTGACTGGTGTCCTCTCGGTGTCGGCGTCGTCTGGGAACGCTCCGGTCTTCGGGTCCGAGTGGTCGCTGCTCGTAGTAGCGACAATGTTAAATTGTTTCTCGGCCGCGGGAGAGCAGCAATTACGGCTACATGGCCGTCCAGCAGCAGTTATTCGACGAGGGGGCTCTCGCACGAAGGCGCGGCTGACGAGTTACGAAGGAAAGCGGTCTTCGTCCACAGGCCGACCTGGGCCAAACGACGGCGTCGGACGAAGTCGTCGACGAGCGACAAGCGAGGTGTGAAGTGGTGTCTTTCGACGGCCGCAAATGGTCTCAAAATATCCAGCATAAAAACTAGCGCAGTCTGGCGGCGCCCGTCCACGGGGAAGTCGGGCAAAGGTGGCCGTTTTACGAAGGGCGAGGGGGGTCCCTGTCTCCTCCCGTCGACCCCCAGCGGCGAGCTTTCCTGGCGAGCAGCTAATAAATACGCGAATATACAGATAAGCCGACATAGAAACGTACGTTTCAGCATCACCTCGCAAACGACCACCGACGGACTAACGCCTGCGCTCAACTCCCAGATCATCTCTGAGGGAGGATCGAAGGGGGTCGTCGAAGACATGCTAAGCAATTTCGCCGTTCGAGCCCCTCGCGCCCGCCGCACGACCCCCGTGCCAGCTACAGGCCGAGCTCATCTATACACACACACACACACACACACACACGCACACACTCCTTTCAGGTCTGAGCAGGTCCAGTTTCATTAGACGCAGGCATTAGCCAACTCGGCTCGCTCGAGCCACCTCGATGGGAAGAAGGGGGGCTATGCGTTAATGACGACGAGTTTACTGCCTTCGCAACGTCGGCGCAGAGAGACGGCGATGAGAAATCGTCGTCCTAATAGCAAAATCGAGTACGTAGACTCTTCTCGTATCGCGTGAACGACTACGGCCGGCAGACACTACTCAATCAGGTAGACATGAACGACGACGAATCGAAGCTCTGCTGGCTGAAGCCTCCTGTCTTCAGCCGGGCTGAAGACAGGAGGCTATTTCCGATGAGCAATTGGCTAGAATACCGAGCGAAGCCATCGTGAACTGATTCGAGGCAGGATGAGGAGAACAAAACAGGCGAATGAGAAAAGGAGAAAAATGACGCTACTCCTGTGAAGATGCGGCTGATGATGAAGACCGCGGCCTGTTGGCCGTTCATTCCTACTGCCTTCAACGTTCACACATGTTGACGTTGTTGTTGTTGTTGTTCGCAGAGGTAACTTTGCTTCGGGCGTGCGTCTCGACGTACTTCAGATGACGATCTGTGGCGACATACGCGTCTAGTTTAGCGTTTAGCAGACTCAAGCGACCGAAACCCGCGCATCAGTTCGAATGTTTGTGTCAACTGGCGGGTGACCTTCCAGGGCGCTTGCGTCTGATTATGGCATCCACAGGACCATCCACAGGATCTACAAAGGACGATGGCCAAGAAATGGCGGCTTTCGAACGAGGGGAGGCCGGCCGGATAGCGTGGCTGGCATTTTAGCCCGCGTACGGATAGACGAACAAGTCCCGAAAGCTCTCATTCACCAGTCGGAATTCCGATTAATCGGAACGATATCTGTTGTTGTGGATTTGTTCGTTAACTCATCTGGCGCTTTCGGATTGCCGAAGCACACACGAGTGCGTCTCTACGTCGTACAAAATTGCCCCCATCAAAGCGTCACACTTTCAACGGGCGAAGAGGGCAACTTTCAGAGGCACGAAGTCGTCGTCGTCGTCGTCGTTTTCCACCATCTGTTTTTTTTTTTCTTCTCTTAATGAAATCGAAGCCGAAACGCGTTAGTGTGCCACGATCGCGTGCGAGCGAGTCCACCTCATCAGAACCATCATCCTCAAACTCTAGAACCTAACCGTGGCTAGGGCCTAAGTCGATATAACTTCAAGCAGCTGCTGACTCGTTGTCGTTCCTGGGCGTATTCTAACTGACTCGTATGGCATCTCCATGGCCATCAACCAGCAATGCCATCGACACCCAGCCGAGTCGAATTGTTAGCTCATACAGGACAGGCCAACAACACAGGCCAGCACAAGCTCTTCACAGCGCGAGTTCCTCCACTCGATTTCAGTTAGCTTCAGTCAGATCGAGAGACAATATCCGCGAACAAAGCAGTACTCTTCTCGACTCTCGGCCGTTCTCTCTCGGCTTCACAGCGCCGTCGATGCGGGACGACAGAGCCGTTTGTCGACACACAAACGCTTTCACGCACTTCCTATTATGCAGTGACATTCAATGGCCCAGCGGCGACGGTGGTGGTGGCGGCTACCCCAGGCATGAGTGCACAGACTGGCGGCCGGTCCCCGCCAGGCTATCGAACCCAGCCAGAACCGCCTTCTCGATGCTGAAGCAAAGCCAATAATAACTTACGCCTGACATGAGCGAGGAGCGCCAGGTTTCCTGTGAGATTCTGGCCGAAGCCGACGACGCTTCGAACGCCGCCAAACGCGCTCGGGTACTCAGCCGTGCAACCTTCGGCACTAGATTATGAGAGTGTTTCAGATACACGAAGTACCCACTTCGGAGTCTACTCCATTGCGACAGTCCGAATCGATGAGTCGCTTAGCGCCGCCGCCGCCGCCGCCGCCGCAGGCAGAAGAGTTCGAACCTCCTCCCCCCCTTGTATCTGACTTGGTTGAGTCTTCCGAGCACCAGTTCTCAGCTTCTGCACTTTTGCGCTTTGTTCGCGTCTACTCGGAGCGTCTGCCGGCCGACCGGCTGGCTGGCCGTGGGGGAAGTTTTCGAAATGACGCTCGAGAAGATCCTAAAGTGCCGCTGTAGCTGAAGTGAGTGGCAACGGGCGATTGTTGAAGTCAGCATCCAGTCGCCTCGGTTGCACGAGTTTGCTTTGTTGCATTTTCTCTACATGATGCTGGTGCTCAGAACAGCGAGAGCGATCACAGCGAGCGAGAGAAAGAGAGAGAGAGATACCGAGAGACAAACGAGGGAGGTTTGCCGCTCTGAGCGACGCCGAGCGTCCCATAGTTTATGTCATGCGAGAGAGTGCTCCGAACCCGGCGTCGATTGGTCAGATGAGTTGAGCCTGATACCAGAGTCCAACCGAGACTTTCTGGCGACTGTGGAGCCGTCCAGGGCATTGTCCACGGTCGCCTCATCAGCAGGGCGTTCACGAGTCGAAGCACGAACCAGCAGGACAAAAGTGGCTCAACATGGGTGGTGCTGGTCATGACCATTATCGACTACGGACGGCGATGAGTGATTCGCGTATGAGCGGATGCGCAAACACACTTCTTGACGCCGATACACTACTGAAGATCACCCACTCGACGCGCGGCTGAAGAACACAACACTTCGTGAAGTGTCGCTCGCAGCAGCGGTGCGACTTTTGAGCGGCAGTAGAGGATCAATGAGTGAGCTCGGACATTGCGAAATCGTTGAGCTGTCCTTCGGCCTATTGTAAGGAAACGAACTAAGTATTCGTTTTGTTTTTTTTTGAGAAGTGAGCGTTGTTTATGAAGTGCAGTTATTAGCGATCGCTTACGTTCACCCCGGATACAGAACCTATTTGAGAGTGATGCGTTTATTCATTCGTAGACGGCTTTCTGTTAACGTTTTCTAAGTATTTATTTTTTTTCGTTTAACGTTAGAACTTCGACATGAGGGTAATCGACCGCCACGGGGACTTCGTCGTTAACTATAATAATGAAATAGTAATAATGATTTCGACCAGAGAAGACAGACGCGTCGTGGATCTTACGCGCCCATCATCCTACAACGTTTCCAACAGACCCATCCGAGTATGACGCTCTAACCCTTTTTCGTTACTTCACGAGCCAGTTACTCGACTAAAAATAGACATCGCATTTTTTCAAGTGCGTTCTTTCCTATCCGATCGTGCAGCCACTTCGTTCGCATTTGGCCTCTTGACTGGCGAATTCTGCTATCTCTTGACGTCGGACGAGCAACCAGCCAAGCCCGGCACGACAGGTACCCACGTCGATTAATGAGCCTACGAAACGAGTCTATTGTAGACGCTCGCAGCCTCCCGCGTCAACGCGGCCATCTTCGAGTGGCACGCAGGAAGTGCCTTCGAAGCCGTCCGTCCCCCTCTTCGAGCCAGGATGCCTTCATCAGCCGATTCTCGCACTCGACCCGACTTCGGTGTTCGACGCGACCGAACGTGCCTTCAGCCTGCCGGTCCGCGTGCGTAATTCAGCGTCGAGGACTGTGCGTGATTCTATTGCACCGTTGAATTGCCTTCGCCAATATCCGCAATAGGGCCTGGTCGAGTCGTGCCACAGAAATTAGCTTGCGACGCTTGTCCGGCCAGACGCTGAAACTGGGCATAGCGCGAGGCATTTCCGAGGGGCATTATCATTGGTCATCCGGATCGGGGTCTTGTAGATCTGCGCCAGAATCTTCGGGTGACAGGATGGGGAGATCCCAGGACAGCCGACGAAAAGGGCAAATTCCCGGCGAAGCAAACTCCCGACCAGAGTCTCCAGGACTTTTATTTAAGCGTCCTGGCCGATGCATGCGATTCGCCATGCATATTTGGACCGCGTGCCATTCGAACACTATCGGAAACACTGCAGGAGAAAAACTGCCTACCCGCGACGTTTCTATCTGTGTCGAATGCTCGCTCGTGGCTGACGGCCTCGACGGTCTGACTGATGGGCTGAATGGCAACAAAATGCTGTCATAACGCGTTCAGCTTCACACCGAATATTTCACAACCAGCGGGCGGGACCACGCGCCCGGTCCGTTCCGTGTCCCCAAAAATCTCCAATCCGACTGACAGTGACGAATTTTTGACAGATTCGAAAAACATCAAGTACCGAGGGTCATTAGTGGGGCGGAATATTTTCTTCCCGACTAGATTTTGCACCCGACCCCGCCACCTTCGACCCGTGTCATCCGCATCATAGAGGCCATTTGCTGGTAGGGGTCCCGTGCTAGTCCGTGTAGGACTCGACAGGGAAAAGTCAAGTATTCAGCGCCCTTCCACAACACATGTCGATGGTGTGGATTTGATTCTATCGCCGCGCAGTCGACGGAAACGCGTTACAATAGGCGCCCGCAGATGGCGCAGAATTGTCCGCTAGGCGAATTGTCAACCTTCGGTATTGTCTATAAAATGAAGTCCTAAGTAGAATAGCAACCGTACGGTAGCCCTGCTCCTGACACGATCTGCCCTGGTCGACAACTACGCCCACCAATTCCTGTATGCGTGTTTATATTTTGGGAGCCTCGAGACGACAAAAGTTTGCCTAGACCACAAAACGACGAAGTTGGACTTTGTCCCGTAAAGACACGGTCTCGTAAAACAGAAATACGAGGGTGCCCGCCCAGCAGAGGTTCAACGCCGCAGCGCTAGACTATGCTTTACCGTTGCGCGTAGTGAGACAGATATTTCGCTCTACGCTCTCACAGACGGAAATTCAACCCACTGAGGGTTACATAAAATTTACTCGCTTGCCGTCGTCCTGTAGAGGCCCCCTCCGTTCCGTACATTAACTCTCGAAGACGATGCTGCGTGGAAGTGGCATTCACGTCCGTTGGTCGGGGTCCATCGTTCTACGAGTGGCTGTGCTGTCTCTCTTATCGCTGATGCTTCCGCGTACGAAAACGACTTTCGCCTGCCGATTCTGCTGGCCAAGGCAGCGTTTACGACGAATGCAACAAATGCCCCTCCGTCTCGTGGAGGGCTTCACTGTCTGCTCCCATCGGGGTGTCGCAAGGCCCATAGGAAACTACCCCATCATCTGCGTTAGCTATGCCGAGCTATACACATCTACACTACACGAGTGTCTTCGCGGAGACAAGGAGAGAATGAGATTTGATTATTTTTGTGTCTCCTTCTTGAGCGGTGTTCGTTCGGCCGGCGAGCCATTGTCCTTTGTCTCCTCCGACGTATTCCGCTCCGCGTAGCCTGACCGTTTGCTAATTTTCTTCCGCGCGTTCTGTCTCCCCCATGATTCGGGTACAACCCCAGATTCGGCCCTTCCACCATCCGTCCACCCCCCTTGCCGCCATCCGGATCCAGGATTCGCTTTGATCCTTGCATCTCGCTCTCCATCTCTTTGTCTTATGGATATTTATTCTTCTTTCCCGCTCTCTCCATTTTATCGCTCTCTCTTTCTTTTTTCTGTCTACTTCTCGTTCCACTGCCTGTTGGTAGTTCGACGTTCGTCTATTTGCATCGGCCAACACCGACCCCGCGCTTGGGCAACGAAACTCAACGAAGCCCCCCTGACCTTGCAAAGTCCTATTGCGGAACGGAGGCGATGCGATGCTGTCGCTAGCGTTGAGTTCAGTCCGAGTCCAGCGTCGGCTGCTAGCTCAAATCTCATTAGCTACCACTGAGGAAACACAGAAACTCGAAGAGCGCAAAAAGACGACGAATCCAAACGCAATTTGCGTCTGTGCCTGGCCTCCTACCTAGCGGCTGTTAAGACTTAACGTGGCTGCGTGTCCTGCGCGTATCGAGTATATATATATATATATATATATATTGTACACACACGTGCATTTATCTCAGTGTTTGAATGCGTACACGCCGAATGCTTCGCTGTCCTTTATGGTGGCCCTGTGGTGCTACATCCTCCGCCTGCCTCGTAGATGTTCCTGTCTACCCGAGTTTCCGTCGGTCAACGTAGTGAGCCTAAGTGGAACTGACGGTTTTAACGAAATGCTGCATCGTGTCCCCCCCCGCCGTACTATCTCTCTGTACGGTAGCTAGCGTAACAGACTATTGTTAACAGAATTTCCCCCATCCTCTATATGGGTGGGCACTGCCGTACTGCGACAGCTCGCCCTGCCCATACTCCCCCAACAGCTCGCTTGCGATTTTGTGCCCCTCGCTCCCTCTAGCCTTACAGCCATGTAGAGATATCCCCAGGCCTGGAAGGGGGCCGCACCCGGCCTCCCTTGCCAGACCGTGCTAATGATACACACTCAGCGGTTATCGTGCTGGCGTTGTTGCTTATACGGCGACCCCTTCGTGTTTCTGCCACGTGTTGTTGTTCCGACTGCGGAGTAGCCCCCTTGAGATGATGGGTTTTGCCTCCCCCAGACATG
This sequence comes from Tropilaelaps mercedesae, assembly GCA_002081605.1. Taxonomy (NCBI): domain Eukaryota; kingdom Metazoa; phylum Arthropoda; class Arachnida; order Mesostigmata; family Laelapidae; genus Tropilaelaps; species Tropilaelaps mercedesae. The sequence goes on from MNPL01005452.1 coordinate 9,426, forward strand.
AACTTGACGTCCGAGCTCGGCGCGCGGACGAATAGAACACGGCAAGACCTCACGATGGAACAACAGATCTCCCCCTACGCCTACTCGAGTGCAACGTGGCCCATGCGACTGTAGTCGAGAGGGACGCAGGGGGGGGGGAGGGGGGTAACTCAGGCGTGGTAATCGCTGCACGCGACGTTAACGAATATTAATAAGGAAGAATAGCTCGTACATTTACTCCCAGCTAGAGCGGTCCGACTCGTCCGAATGTGAACAATTCTGCGTCGGTGCTTCTCGTCGGAGTCTGAACCTCGACTAGCTCGGCCCTGCATCCAACCAAAACACAAACGCGTTAGCCAACGCTCATGCGTTCATCCAATGGCGGCGCGTTTTTCTAGGCTGTTTCAGTGTCTATTACATGGCGAAGCTGGGCGAAAACGTGCACTCGTCGGCCGTCGTAGGTAGATTTCTACCCCCGCAATTCAGGAGCAAACACGTCCTCTCGTGCACCGCTGCTGTGGATACACACCGACGTCCATTTTGCGAATGAAATCGGATGCTGTTAACGAACTACACACTTCAAACTGTATTACTGAATCTACATACGATCATCGAATATCGAATGACATCTTAAAACTGTCCGTGCTAGACACCGCGCGTCTGCTCGTAACCCGCACGTCTGAAACGACGACGGCTCGACTCGTTCGGGACTTCTGGCTCGGCTATAGCGAGCGAGATTTCGCTGATTCTCGTAGAACTCCATTCGTGCAACAATCGCATGATTTCAGTCATCGTATCAGCTGCGTAGCCTGTTTCACGGGTTTCATGGACGATTAGTATGCTCTAGCTAGAAATATTATGAATGTACGAAAAGGAGGCACACACATGTGGGTACACTGAAATCTTCTGGTGGCACCCGACAAACCCTTTATTGTCGCCTGCCTACTTGCTTGGCTGCCTGCCTGTCCCCCAGAAAAAACGAACCCACTAAGTTTAAGCTCAACACTCGATACTGATTCAGGTCCGACGGCCCCCACCATCTCTCTCAACATTTACCTCGCCATTAGATAAAAGTTTCACCCATTTCCACCCCTGCGGCCGCACGATATCTAACCCGACCAGACTGTGCTGAGAAGCCGACGAGCCACGCCGGAGCACAAGAACCTTCCGAGTCGTCGGATCCGCTCCGACGCTCTCAGATTCGAGCACTAACCTCCGATAGCTTTATCACGAACGCCGATCACGGCCAGCGAAGTCGGCTCTAGTCGTAACGGCCGGATAGCCTCGTCGTTCGGCAAGGACGTCATATCCAAACGACGCCTGTTTGGTGACCGAACCGCTGCATCCGTAGCATTAGCCTGTGATGTCGGCGACAGGGACGCATTAACCCGACGCACTATCCCTCAGACGCGTCATCCCGAACGCGGAGCGAAATTCACTCCGAAGACCCAGCCGAAACGTTGACGAACAAAGCCGACGTCGCCGTGTGTTGCCGTACGTAAGGATATTGGCTGTAGCTAATCGTTACGTTAAACCGGCGCTTGTTCTCTGCGCTTGTTCGGATGAGAGCGAACGAGTGTGAGCGAATCGATGATCAAAAACTGCCGACTGGCCTACGCTATCATCGGAGCGAAGGTATGGAGGAAGCACGTCTTGAGGCGTTCGCTCATAACTCCATTCGCTTTTTTTTTTTTTTTTGTTTTGGCCGTGTGATCTTGTGTGTTACGCGTCATGTCCGACGTATAAAGGCGAAATGCCTAATGACATGTCACCGGACGGGCTTGCTTGAAACGCCCCGAATCGGAACTCAACTGAGATCCCAGTACGAGGATAGATTTCTTCGGGGTGTCAACTTAACCTGCAGGCCGTGTGGCCTTGACTGGGCGAGAGTTTTTGTATCTGACACAGGCTCAAACGCACGAACGGGCGATAGCCTTGCCATAATAGACGAATACCGACACCTCTTGAGGTGTTTGAATCAACCGCTTCGTTATTCAAAACCGCTGCATTTCTCACTACTGAAGCTGTCGCTGTAGCTAGTTCGAAAGAAACTGACATTAATTTTAAGAGCGAATTGCGTAATCTCTGCCGACCTGCTGCCCACTAGGTCTGCCAGGAGATTAGGGGACATGGATACCCATGGAGGCGTCTTCAAAAACGACATTTCAGCGACACGCCTATGTTGCGGGAACTGCGGGTAGAACAAGATACACGTACAACATGTTGTAGACATTTCTGTGGCCGTCGTACACGGCTACACTTGGCTGGACAGCGTTATGTCGATTTTAGCCGGCGTTTTGCCAACCGCTAACACCGAGACTCGCAAACGGTGTAGAGTTTTTTGAAAAATGTCTCAACATTTCGTGTCCGACGGGGTGCGCTTGTATGGCTAAACATTCCTAGCGTCTTACAAACGGGCGTTCGCGGTTCAATAGCCGGAATAGGATAAAATCGGTAGACAGAGACAAGAGATTGGTTCAACCGGAGTCATCTAATAGCACAATAGAATTCTTGTTAGTTTCATTTAGGAGACGTCGCCAAGTCTGCGACCATCCGTTCAGCAGACTTCGTCGGAATCACCTTCGACGATGGAGCACGATTCTGCATTGTGTAGCTCTGTGCTGTTTTCAGCCGATGCGAACCTCTTCTCGATAAAATGAGAGCAAAGGCAGAGAGAACACGCTAGGAGGTGGTATATCGCAAAACTTCAAGTAGGGATTCTATTTGACGTGAGTTCTCTTGTTGGTGCGCCAGAAATGCATTATCTGTCCAGTGAAGGGTACATCAAACAGCGAGGACATATTCCTAGCCTACAGTAGCCTATTCCTTTACAACCTGGCATTTCTGAATTGGCGAGTCGCCCTCTTTTGCTGTGGAGGTAATACCGAAGTATCATATATATCGGTTGGGACCTGAAAACTGCAAAGTGAAATTGCGAGGGACGCTTTACTTGAAATAAATAAATACCCCTGTCACCAAGTATAGAAAGGGTTGTTGCGTAAATTTGGGAGCAGAAATGCCACTATTATACTAATTAACCGCGAAGTAGGCGTGCTCTCAAACAACTAGGCAGACATCTCAATTTGGAGCAAAACAAGTCATTTAAAACTGTGTTGCGCTATCGGTTGTAAACGGGGTTTGGCTTGCTCAATTCTTTGCCCTTTTGTTAGACTGAACCGAAAGCGAATAAGTTTTTCTTTTATTTAGAAATATATAGACTGTTATAAATATTAAGTTTCCACAGTGACGTAAGTAAAGTGTCAGGATTGTTGGCGTCAACTCACGATTAACGACTGCTTTCGCATAACAAGCATATTTAGTTAACAGACCGTACCATCTACGTAGACACCGGTACAACGGATTTATTAGGAGAACAAAAACCTATCGGGTGACGCTAATAACACAAACTCTAGGGTTAATAATCCGTGATGCTGACTGTTACGGTGTTGAAAAAATATTAACAGCCAGCCACAAATATCTGTAAAATATAAGGTCATCAATTTGCTTGAGCGTTCGAGAAAAAATAAAATCTTAATAAATCCACTCAACAAAAAAACACATACGTTGCGTTCTACTTACCATAGTCATGGGTGTCCGTCTTGTACCAGGGGAACGATTAGTGCCAATAGGTAGATGTCGTACGGGTTTCCGGTGGGTACGGTAACTATGCTTGAAATAGCTAGAACTAAGGCCCCAAAATTCATATTCTTGTCCGATTGTCGGCGAATGGCTCAATAGCTAATTTTAAAAACTACTTAGAGCAGACACTGTAGGTAATTAAACAAATTTAAACAATAGCCTCAGTATATTATTCGAGAATATGTAATTACGAGGAGTACTGTACCATTATGATTCATTCTTAACGTTTTGCACTACTTCGTAAGACGGACCTCATACATAAAAGTAATGACGGGGATCGGATTCGTCAGAGCGATGTCGTGGACGTTTACATTGGCTGATAGTGAGGCCTAGGTTTAGTTATTTATTCTTAGTGTTTCACCATTATTCTCCCTTAAGAATAATAACTAAAAGTGATCACCCGTTTGTGCCACACTGCAGGTCTAAGAACGCACGAAGATACAGTGTAATTAAAGCGCACTTTTGGCCCACATATTCCTCATGAATTTAATCCATTCACGACAAACACGAAGGGCTGCTCTTTTACACCACCCTATCCTTAGATTGTGTTAAGAATTTTCGCCCCAGAATTTTACACTAACATGAACATTTTCATGAAACATTTTCAAATGATTAGTAATTCTTTCAATGTTTCTACATTGCATTTTTCTATATATCCGAAGAGATAAAATTTCATTTGAAACAATGACTCACGTATGTTCAGGTCGATAAGGGTACACGAGCCATCAATCAGGTAACCTTTACAAAATATACTTTTGCAATGACGTAATACGATTCATTTGTTCGAAAAAAACATTCCTGAACCAATATATATAGGATCTAATTTTACCTTGCAGTTTTTAGCTTAATTTTATATGTATTCTAATTTAATATGTATGACGTTCGACACAGCAAGGGCCGGCTAATCGCCTAATTTGAGATCTCCAGGCTGTACACGAATATACCACGACCTGTTAGAAATAGGTGTCATTTGTACGCATTCGTTAAATAGAAATTTAGGCGCCCAACACGTTAGTTAGGGTAGAAACCCCTAGGCGGGCATCGCCAAAAGCAGAATTGAACACAATTGAACGCATACACAAGTATCACCTCGAGGAAGCTCGTCATTGTCTTACAACGCCGACGAAATTCAGTTTGGCCTTCAGCCGGGTGAAGCCTCTTCAAGTATCAGTTTTGCATAGAGATATTGCTAATCTGTCTATCCAGTTTCGGCGACAAATTCCAACACCATGTAACCTGGTCTAGCTAGGTCTAGACTCAATTGCATTTAACGTTTCGTAAACCGTTACTCTTATTTGTCTCGGGTATCGTGGATGTACTTAGTAGGCTTTTTCTTACTGGTGTCATCTTCAAGACATTCAAGATGTTCCACTATTGGTGAATTGACCCCGTCACTTCTTCGGTATTCAACCGGAATGAATGCAACAAGCATATCTTTCAATACCACCGAGGCAGTGGAGCCGTAAATGGAATACACTTTAGCATAGATTAACATTTGCGCTATGCTTAAGCCTGGCGCAGGACATAAAATATAAAAACCGGGAAAATGACGTCCTGACCGGTCTGAATTTTCGATAATCAGTGAAAACCACGCCGACCGTTAGCGCTGTTGAATTTGTGACCAAGTCTGAAGCGACTCATCATTCTCAAAAGTTTGTTAAACACCCAGCCGTAAACATGCACAACATTGACATTACGTTGAAGTGATTCTCGCATCACCTTTGGCCGCGATATTATTGTGATTGTTAGGTGGTATAATTACTATATTTGTTTTTTTTGGCACAGTTGGGTTTTTCCGGCGTGTGCTATGATATCCTTCCGTCTAGATACATGCTTACATGTATCGTGACAGATGCGCTGTAAGTTTTCGCTTAAATGTTTTATGTCACGGGTCTTCATTCACTCTAGCTTCGTTAAGCCGACTAGAGATCCCCAATTTAACCCTTTTGTGGAATCCTTCGTCGTGCGTTACAAATATGAAAGGACTCTCGCAGTACTAAACCAATCATAACGACCGAAAAGCTGCGCGCCGAGGGTCCACGCCGACCCATCGGGTGCGAACAAACCACCCGTGGGGGTCATCGCCCTGTTATCTCTTCGCTTTGGAGGAGGGCTTGGCAAGGTTCGACACCAATACGTCGCTGGCAACCACCAGCAACCAGTGACAAGCTCGCAAACCAAATGAGCGCCCAGACTCGAGGCTGTGTTCGCAATCCTTCGCAGTCCATCTCCAGCTTGCGTATGCCTTGCTTAACGTTCAGCCGCACTCCATCAAGCACAATTCATCCATCAACTACTCACGCCACACCTTCAACAGCCAGTTGGGTGAGCTTCAAATGCAAACCGGGCTAAACTAAGTAAACAATAAGCAAGTCGACATAGAATTGTCTATGTATGCCTAGCCGGTGTGCCTGCCGCAGCCCCGCAGTTCGTCGCCCGTCGGAAGCAGAATCGCTGTTATTGCCACGGCTTCTGGCGCCCTTTCCCCAGTGGCTCTTTCTTGTTTTTACTGGATCCATCGTGTCTGCGCAGCGCATTGATTACGGCGCAACAACCCAACAGCGTTTTGCCGGTCTATGCCTGAGAAATGACAGTCGTTTGAGACAAATATAAACAAAAGTTCGAACTAGCCCGAGGTAACCGCCGGTGAGTGACTTACTGAGTTAGGTCGTAGCAACAGCCACAAATATGTTTACTTGATCGTCGTTTCGGTAACGTCAATTGTGTGCAGACTCACAGGCTTGCAGTGCTAATCGTTCGAACGACCGCCTAAAGCCCACGCCCAGGACACGACACCCGTTTAACAGGCTCACCGAAACGCAACGAAGGTCAGGTGGCTTGAAGCCGAATGGCTGAGTCTCGTAAGACGGAGCCCCTCTTCAAAAGCGACACAAAAAAAGCCGAGTAACTCGGGTACTTGAATTCGTGTCCAACAGGAGGTGGCATCTAGGCTCAACAGCAGTCGACAACTTCGATTCTGCTGTCCCAACGCTCAAGAAAGGTAAACAAACCAGTGTAACAGCTTAGTCTTTATGCTACGCCTGTGGATGACTCGCACAGACGGAGAACGACAGCAAGCGTCCTGAATAGGTGAATAGGTCCTGAATAGGGAGCCGGGTCAACCGTTAGTGGTCACCGTGTAGCTGAAGTGCGCTCAGATGAACGGAGTCAAGGAGAAGAGTTTGTCCGTCTCACAAAGAGCTCAGACCACTTCACCGGCACATGCTGCTAGCACACTGCCTACAAGGGACAATCCGTTAGCCTACGGTGAAGTTACTCCGCCGTGTTACCTTCCAAAGTCCCCAACGGAGCCCTTACATGACACTCGGTATAACGATACTTTAAGTAAAAGGTTCAACAATATCATGTTAGATTCGACGCCGCACGGGGACACGGTCCGCTCAAGACCACCCGTCCACGACATCCAGGGTAACGTTTCAGTGTCTGAATTAGCGGCCAATCCGCATTACGAAGCATATAACGAGCGCAATACTTGTGTCCGCCCGGAAAGAAATGGCGTTTCATTGCGTTCGGACCTCGAGCCGATTATGCGACGTAATCGTGAGCTATTGGCTATCGAACTATCCAGGGGAGCTCCGTTGCTGAAGGGGACGTCACCCACCTTTGGGGATCGCTTAGTCAAACGCGTATGTCACATGGCCTCAGGCATGCGACTTTACAATACAGCAGCAGGAACGCCTCTGGACGACACCAATGGCGTGACTGTCCGCGACGGCCAAACCTTGACCGGCGTTGTTTTTCCAGGAGAAGCTGTTACAACGTACGTGAATAACTCGTTCAACCCCCTCATACGACCGGGTCCAACAACGCCGTTCTCTGAAAAAATCAGACGACCCAAAGGAACGGAAAATGCCGCAAATGTCATATCACGAACTGGGTCTACGCCTCAGATTAACACAACACACGAATCTACCTCACCTAAAAAAGAGCTAGATCTCAGTTTCCTGGAAAGACTGGGCCTTACGGACGTACCTCTATGGCCCTGTAACGTGCTTGCGAAATGTGCGAAGTGCCATACGTATGTAAATAAATTAAAAGCAATCATCTTAAGGGACTGCCGCCAACATCTGCTGTGTATGGCATGTATCTATGCCACGATCAACGGTGCGGACAATAAGAATAACATTCGTTGTCCCGTTAGTACTTGTTCAGCCACCATCAAGGAGTTCGAGATAAACGCCCTGCTCGACTTGATGCTAAACGGAAATGCCAGCAGCCAGACTTCTGAGGACGCTACTAGTTGTGAAAAAACAGTGTCGTCAATGGCGGCGCCTGCCGAGAGTCAAATGCACATCTCTGGCCATACCGCCGTGCTGAATCGTATTGATAAAGAACTGCTCACCAAGGAAAGTATGCAATGTGACCGGTGCACGCTTATAATTGAGGACAACGAAGGTCTCATTGTGCAAAGCTGTCGTCACGTGCTTTGCGAGGAGTGCGTCTTAGACGTCATTCCGAACCCCACTCGGTGTCCGGTGAGTGGGTGCGAAACCACGATCAGCACAGAAGAGCTAGGAAGGTTTAAAACACGAGGAGGAACCTGGTACAAGAAACAAAAGTTCTGTAGAGAGGACAACCAGGACTTTCAGACCGCGCCAAAGTCCAGAAAATGCAGGAAATAGCCCGTTAAAAAATGCTATGCTCGTCTAGTAAACAATGCGGTTACGTTTCCGGCTAGTGTGTCAAGTCATAGCCGGTACACAGAGTTGTCAGATGCGGGTAACACGTGCTACGCATCGAACAAGCGGATGGTTCGTTCAGAAAGTTTCGGTTAGTTACAAATTGTGAAAAGCCGTTGCTCGACATGTTCGTAAACTGCTAACACGAACCAATGATTTCATGTAAAACATGAATGTGCACCACATGTAATGGACGTTAAATCGTTTCTAAGAAAACAAAACATGCTATGCTATGAAAGCTCATCATTACAGGCAGACATGTATTGCCAAGCGCATTTAACGCCTTTTTTCTTGCTGAAATATGTAGTGCTGTTATTTGTCGAATGCTGTTTATTTAGGGAGCGTATAAGTAATTTGAACAATACATATATATATATATATATATATATATATATATATATATAAT
>MNPL01005453.1:0-22124 GCA_002081605.1 Tropilaelaps mercedesae
TATATATATATATATATATATATATATATATATAAGGTGTTAAGCAAACGTCTGCATTAACTCTGATCACTTTCAGAAATTCACGCACGGGGCTGTATTGCCCTGATTCAAGAGGCGTGGCTGGGTGTTGAGAAACCTCGGGTGTTTTTGCTGCTTGTCTGAGCACATTGCACGGGATGTTACTAAAAAATGTATTGATAGTTTTTTTAATAAATACATTCTTTAATAGCCCACGTTGGGTATGTAAATGTATTGTATGGAATTACAAGTTTCTTTATTTACTATTGCATTGTACTGAAATATTGACTAGATACAATTTGTCTAGGTAATACTTAAGTGCAATGTAGGGACTCGCAGCTACAGGTTTCTCGTGATTCTAAGTGCCCTGTCAACTTCATTAAACTAAATAAAACTGGAAACTAACCTAAAGATGTCGATTAACCTGAATTTTCCAGCTTCAATACAAACCTAAGATATCCTTCGAAAATCGTCAGGTTTGCTGGATTCTGCTTTATCTAATGTGTAATGCAGAAAGCGTTACCGTGTACATTAGATGTTGGCTGACGGTTAGCCCTAAAAACATGTTTTTTTCTGTATTTAACGTGCTTTTTTGTGGCGGCAAATGTTTAAATTCATCAACCATTTGTCTATAGTGTTACCTGTGACAGACAAAAGCTCTCCTTGCGATTTACGCCTCTATAAGCACTCCTATAACCATTTTACATCAATTTATATATTCGCATACCAATTTATATACCAGTTATATAAACTGGTATAAGATGCTCGAACTGGCGAAAAAAAGGCGTTGACTGATGACCCACCGCGCTCCGTAGAAAAAAGTGTACCTTGAGATTATATTCCGGTTAGCTTTCATTTTATAGGTCACTCGAATTACCGAGCTGCGAATCAACCCTCCCGAACATGATTGAGCTTCGTCAAAATTGGAACTCGGCTGGACCACATGCCGGGTAGAGTGTTAGCCATTGTCGTCGCAGCCTTTGATGCTTGACTGACAGCGCTGGAGCGCACTTCCTCTAGGTTAGTCGTAGCATTAGATGCCTGCTAACCTATTTGAATGGTAGAGAAAACGAACGGAATTTGCACCCTTCGAGCAGTACGAAATTGTATGCAAGGTCGAAATGCTTATGGAGGCATTATCGTTAATCATAGGCACGGCAATAAATAAACTCCGGAAATAATTTATGCAGTGCGTCGGAAGGGTGGACGCGTGTCTCGTGTACGAGTGATACGTTTAGAAGTGAGCTTCTGAATGATGAACTGGCAAGCCTGGGAATGCTAACAAAAAAGCAGTTATTTTAGCGGGGCTTTTCGGCTCCATCCACAAATGGCCGGGTAGAGACTCGGGTGGAGAGCTGATATTAAATCGACCCAATAAATCGGTTAGCCGAGTTAGGCTAGGGCGAAACGGTGTGAATGTTTGCAGATGCTGACAGGAGCACGAGGAAAACGTGTTCCTTAGTAAATAGGATGTTCAGACTACTGTCGGGGCGTCACGTGATCTGTGACGCCGTCGATTTACCCAGACGTACGTCAACGCATTCCTTGCTCCTGAAAGATGAAAGGCGATGGCCATTCAACTAAAATCAATGACTCGAGTAAAATAGATATCACTGCTCGCGGCCTGCATCAGATAGTATCCATATCAAAAAGACTCGACTATGTGCGAGCCCGCAAAACGACACCGTTTTTCTCTTCCAACGGTTTCCTGCCCCATCGGAGGAACTGTCATCAGAAAATCTTGATTCTAAACATCGCACCGTCACGCAATACCAATACTGGTCAATTGTAATAATATTCGTTTTTTTGTGGACACACAGAACTCTCACTGATTTAGCAATTCATGATGGTGCTATGTGTCAGCTGTTTTTCAACGAGGTAAAGCTTTGAAAGGTGTTTTCGTCAAATTATACGGGCCATGCTACAGCTTCACAATGGCAGTGCTACCACCCGTTTTTGCCGCCGGGGTCGCTCCGAGCACTGGATGAGCACAAACGGTTATTCTGGAGGGGCAAAACGGCTACGCTTCACTGATTGCGATTGCAGTATTCAATTCAATGCCTAGTTCCTGCTATAAAGGAGGCCCGTGCGCCGTCGGTGGCGTAGAGGTCCCGCACAGCGTTCGCGATAGGCAGCCGGCAATGCTCTCTAATATGGCGTCACCGCTCAGTCTTCGAAGTATGGTATGAACGCACGTCAACCAAAGTCTTGTAGTCTGTGCCTCAAAGATAATCTAGTTAAATGTGGTCCCGCTACCACGGGCCAATCCTAGCTAGTTCAAGAACTCTTACTAAGCACAAATCGAACCGAAATTGTATTTATTACACATTATTGTATCGTAAGAGTCGTAAAGCATCAGCGTTTCGTAGGGCAACTTGAGCACTCGTTTGAGTTAGCGAATGTCTTCACCAATATGCTGGAAGTTCCGTTTTCTTATGTTTATTTGTTGGCCCACATAGATCTGCCTGCTGTTCGTTATCCTGTCAGCGAGCGACGTGCTTTGCTTTTTCTGGATCTACCATTCTCCCTACTGGCACCTACCGTATTTGTATTGGTACCACCCATCGATCTACTTCTACTATCCACGTCTACTGTACACTTATGGTCTGTTCGGCCGGCGAAGATGAATCTGTCGGGCATCTGCTTGCCTGGCAGATGACAAACCTGAGCAGACAGTGATTGGAGTGCGTTTTTAGAGGATAATGGCCCTGGACGATGAAGCCATGAAGAGGAGAAGCAGAGGTTGAAAGGTGTTAGCATTGTTGGTAATGTGACGAGTGAAAAGGATATTTGGTAGCTGAGAGGCTGAAAAGGGTAGCTTTTTGCAGGCCAATCGGAAACGCGATGCGATCACTTCAACTGCCATAGTTGAACGTGCTAGATGCTATTAAGACAAAGTTCCTCTTAACTAATACCTACTATGTGGCAATGCAAGCGCAGGACAATTAATTAGAACCATGAAGAGCGCCGGCAGAACGAATATCATTTGGTGAGGGCCAATTAGCGCTAGCCAAAACGACAACGCCCAGTCGGACATACGAAGACCACTAAGTCTAAACGCGAAAACCATTATCTTTGTTATATTGAAAAGCAAACTTACTATTAGTGGGTTTTTGTATATACTCGTATGCAAGCTGTATGATCTAACTGGGATAAGCGCAGCATTGCAAGGAATTCACTATCTTCAGAAAAATGCACCAGCTAAGCGGTCGGTCTAACAATAGCAGAAGTTTATTCAATACGTGTCGAACAGTTTTCTATATTTACTGTAGTCTCATTTGGCTTTGCGTTGCAATCTCCAGCTAAAAAATACTAAAACTATTGTTTGAGAAATAAAATTGACATGACAAAAATGTGGTTGGCAAGAATGATGTCTTGATGAATTTGACAAAAGCTCTAGGTGGCGTAGCCACAAGAATGTGTGCTTCCATCACCTTGACGTTCGGAGAAGTTGCCGCTAACGATGCATCCGATGTTAAAATAAACTGTAAGTGTTTTCCATAAATTATGCAATGGGGAACTCAGGTCCTTCTCCTTCGTATATTGCACGGCGTAGACTACTACGCCGTAGAGGGAACAGAAACGGTTACTGGGTCACCTCCATCTAGGATTTGACGCATGCAGATATCTGACAGCATGAAAAATGCCCCAAAGTTGTCGTTCCGAACGAAAAGAGAGTGTCTGATGAAGTTCCCTACGCTGAGGAAACACATGTGGTTTCTGACGTATTTTCTCTGGCCATGGACACGTCTTATTGACAAAATTAGATGTGTTGATTTGAACCTTATGGTCGAAAATTCGCAGTATTACTCTCCCGTCGTCCTGCTGAATTTGTTGCGGCGTTCCCCGGTTTCGGTGGGCTTTTCAAACCAAGCACCTTGGACGGAAGTTATTCGAAGAATGCCGGCGCTTCCTCTCGTTTGATGGTGATGAAGGCCCTTTTTCGGATATTCGGATATTACACGAAATCTAGCCCAAATTTCAGACAGTTTGACCAATACAGCGACACAGTTAAAGTCGTAAGGCAAAACAAGCGCTTCCACATCGCGTGCTCGGGCTAAATAGCCGAATGGTTGCATCGGCACTAGGATAATATAAAGCGAATACATAAGGTGGCCTGCAATATTTTCTGAGTGGCATCTAGAGAAATTCTCCGTTAGCTTTATGCATCAAGTGACACACTTTTGAACGCGCCGTTTCAAATGGGCTTTGACCTTGGAATCGTAAAGTCTAGTAGCTGAAACGGCAGCATTAAGTCCCGTTAAACTGGCCATCGTGGAAAGCGCAAGTACGCAGAAACCTATCTGCTGGTTCAATCGTAGGTGAAATCGATTTCGTAAAGGTTAGTGCTTGCTCTGCCTAATCCACTAGCCGGCAGAGTGCATTTGAAGGCGCAGACACTAGAGCACAAACTTGCAGAGGGCAGATGTATATGCAGATGCTCAGGTCGTTTTCGAATGATCGCAAGTCATATGAGACTACTATCAAATGCAATTTTCGAGTTAGCACAATTTATAACAACCGGTCACGTTATGCATTAGTGCCCTGTCAACTTAAAACGTACTTGTCACTATTGTCCTTATTTCGCAGTATTATTTATCTAGTGTAAACCGTTTTCTCGGTAGTAATGTGTCTGTTTAATATCTCCCTAAAATTAGATATTAGACTTTAGTTAAATTAAATCTAGTCAAATCAGATGAATATTTCGCAGAATCTATGCGTCCAGATAACTAGCCTCAACCGAAAGCGATTATAATAAGAAAAAGCCCGAACACGAAATAAATCTTTTTTATAAAATTGCGCGATGCTGTATGACAGATTTTTCATCACGCCTACCTTTTCCATCGGAGGGACTATTTTACTACGAGTGTCTATACGAATTGTGTAAAAGCCCAATCGAATCATAGGGGATTAATTGAATGGCGAACTGTGGTCGTAGGCCACGTGTGTATGCCTGCTCCGTCGTGAACTAGACAGCCTCTAGTTGAATTGTGCACTTTCCCGTGTGTCGTGAGTCCATTTATAGAGTTACCCTGTCACAGGTGGTTAGAAGCCTGTTGGTCACGGCACGATGGGTCGTCCCGAGATGCTCCACAGAATGTCGATTCGAGCCACGCTCGTCGCTCAGCTACGCATGTGGCCGTTAAGGCCGCCCAATCGTCTTGGCTATATGATTTTGCTGTGCCAACGATAAATGCGTCTCCATTGGGCGTTCCGCGTCCCATTGCGAATCGTAATATTCGGAAAAAAGTTGCTTAGAGGCTGCGCGAGCTTGATCGCGCATTCGGCGTGGCCGCTTCGCGCCGAGGAGAGCAGATAACTAAAAAGAAGAAACTCCTTACGGCGCGTCGTTCCTACAGCTATTGAGTAGCAGAAACACGACGACGCGAGGATGTCTGCAAGGCACAAGCCAAAATCAGAGATTAGGAAAATGATGGCTAACTTTTGCAGTTGAGCTATGCCGGCGACGGAAGTAACACTCTGAGAGTCACCATGGAACGTTATGATAACATTACGGTGGGTGACAATTTCGGGGTATATGCGAGGCATGCTTCGTCTGACATTGTGGACTTTGTGTGACGTGTTTTCGTGGAGACAACGAACATCAGGTATTATTCTCGGGACAAACTCGCATCGGGAATGTGTGCATACCATCTGATAAGAAGGGAACAGGTAGATGATCAGACACGCATAGCGTGCGGTGGCATTCAAACCCACAAGTTTTACATATTTGAGCTAAAATTAGGACCACGTCATCATACGCTAATACCAAAAACATTGCGTTGTGCGGTACGAGTTAATACAAATTATATGGACTCACAATTCAAGGGTTTTACTAAATAGTAATTAATCAGTAGGCACACAGAGTCAATAGATCAGAATTTGTATTTATCGAATGACACCCCCCTTGGATTTGTACTCAATCCTTGAAGCCGTTTTATCGAACCGATGAAAGATGGTTTCGTAGCAACACGTCGGGTATGAGATATGCAGTGCTTCGACTCATGGTCAGGCCACGTTGTGCGAGGTTTCTGGTTGTTCGTCAGTGCTAATCCTTCGGTCTCTGAAGCAATTCGAGCGATGGGTCACCTTAAATAGTTACGCAAAGCCGCTTTACATGACACAGAGACTTGGCGATTTCAAAGAAAACCTCGAGTCACATGCCATGACAAAGTCAGATCTGCGAGAGGTGAGGTCAATCTTTTCACGTTGATACTAGACGCGGATGTTACTAGCGAAATAGGTCCGCTTTTTATTCGAAATGATAGCTGTACATTTTCCCCAGCGGAAACATTCTAGGCGAGTTGAATTGTTACGTTTCAACGATTGGGGCTAGTGAAGTCGTTACTACGATTACGGCTCTATCCAGATAACAAAATTGTAGCTTGCGATTTACACACGGGCATCCCACAAATATCATTCATATTTAACCTTTGAGGCAGTTTTTCCATTTGTGCAGTTTTGTATTTGTGTGTACTGTGTGCATTTTTAATCTACTTCTGCAGCCGAGAATGCGCTATCAACCAGTGTAAGTGGCAAATAAAAAGAGAATCACTCAAGCTAAGTTTTCCTTATTTACGTCGTGCGGTAACAAAATGACTAGAGATCTTTGGTTAAAATAAAAAACCTATAATCTTCGCGTACGGTCGTCCCCATCGATAGAACCAATCGCTACTCGAATGGCCATTTGGCAGGAATGAAGGTTAAAAATGGTTACGATAAAATGCCCAGTATGGGCGAGAGTACGACTAGCAAAAAATAAAGGCGGTCGTCTCTGGCGGATGTGAAAGGGCGCAGTATTTCCTGTGTGCACCGCAATCCGTTGATTTGTAGCAGTATATTCTGAAAGGGTCTACGGAGGAATACCTGTCTGTCGGACAGCACAAACCTCATACGTGTGAACAACTGCTCTGCGACACGAGCTTGACCCGTAAACACGACGACGGTCGAAGCCACTGATGGCTTTGTGCTTATTCGCAACTCGTTTCTAGACGGAGAGAAAGCAAAACGTATCGTAAATCAAGATCAAGCACAATCTTGTTAGCGTGATTAGGCGAGGTTAACGGTGGATTTTCTAACTACCCAGGTATGTCAATAAAATGCGCAGCGGACGCAAGCAAACTGGGCTAGAAAGTCCGCAAAAACTCTGGCCGTAGAGAAAGTGCGAAATAGAACTTAATAATTAGGGAGCTTCGGTTGCTGCGGGTTGTTCGCCGTTTGACAGTGAAATTTTCTGGATTTTGAAATGACGCTTTTTTCGATTTAATTCACTTTATGCGAGCACAGCTTTTTTAAAACGAATTCACAGAGCGCTGCGGCGTCTGCCAGATATAGAGTATTGGCGTAAGGTTCCGGGTTAGGCTCTGCCAGGTTAGGCTGGGAATTTACAATATGTTTAACTACCAAAAAATATTTTTTTTTGTCACAGGTTCTGCCTATTCCATCAGTGTAAAAAAACCTTTATTTGCCATACCTCTAGCGTTAATTTGGATTTCGATTTTCGTTGGCATGAAGCCAATGTTTTATTGTTGCAAAATGATCCCCTTATGACGGAGACGAATTTACACCGTGACTGACTAGAGCGTGCACGCGCTGTTTCACAATGCAACAGCGATTTTGGACGGGTTGGCCGGATGTTTGTATCGACTCGTCTAACCAGAAGCGGAATCTAATCCGCAAAATCCTAACGTAGCAGTTGAGACAATAAAACATAGGCAGAAACGTGCCTTTCGAGCATCTCTGCGAGTTCAAGACGATGTCTCAACGGTAGATTTTTTGTTTAGATGTGTAGACAATTATTTCAGTCTGAAACATTGCTTTCAACTGATTAGTAACATTCGTTCGGCATTTCCCGCGACTTGTCTGGCTGGTCACAGGTGATAATTGCATTGCTCAGCAGGACTGTTCAGTCTGGATGTAGTTTAAGCTTGTGCGGATTTTGTGCTTTTAATCTGTGGACTTTTAAAACCCATTCATCTGGAGAAACAAACACACAGCCTATACGTGATAGGGCCATATAGTCATATGGTCATAATGCACTGAGTGAAGAACATTTGTGGCGTAAAATAAGCTTTTGCAACTGTGCCTGCGGAAGTCAGCCACACAGTGCGAGTTGCCTCACCGTTCTGACGGTCAAATCTGTGCGCCTCCACTCGGTCAAACGGTGGAGGGACAGGCACACTCCTGACACTGGTTTCCGAGTCATTATCCTAGGATTCAGCGTTGCATTATACTTGCCGAGTAGAGATTATTTTTAATAGCTGCCACCACAGAATTTAAAGGTTGAGCATTGACCTGCCGCTGAAATTCTTCACTCTGTGTCGTTCTATCAGGCAGCTCTTGACTCTGCCGTTGATACAAGATTTGGTCAGAAGCGCCACTTCGTGTGCAGGTGGGTGTGACGTACCTTAAGAGTGATTTACTTTAAGAGTTCAGGTAGCACTCATATATCGCTTAGCGAAAGTGTCGTGCGAATCCTGCTTGGCTAACCGACCTGAGACTGCACCAGCTTGATGGGCTGTGCACCTGTCTAAGAGGATGTCTACCTTCTCCGCGGTGTTAAAACGAAGTTTCCAGCAAGACGAACAAAAGGCGGGGCTATTCGTCTTAAGTTCGCTGAGTAAAACATACTGCACGATGATTGTGTGGCGATCTATTTTCAAACATAGTGAAACACTACAGCAGCAGCCACAGGCCAACGACACCCGCGCGTTTACGTGGTTCTGTTTTCATGAAATAATTATCAAGAGACGTTGTTTACCAGTAGATTGCGATCACCCTTGAACGAAGGTGGCTTTATGGAGAACTGCACCGGATTTGCCTGCGTTACGTGGATCAACTAACCTCAAGTAGACGCCAAGGACAATGACTGAACGTGACATTGGTAGGATAACCGTGGCAACCCACTCAGCTATTTCCGCCCGACGAACGAAAATCCTTAAAAAAATGAATGACTAAGCGGA
Organism: Tropilaelaps mercedesae; assembly: GCA_002081605.1. Lineage (NCBI taxonomy): Eukaryota > Metazoa > Arthropoda > Arachnida > Mesostigmata > Laelapidae > Tropilaelaps > Tropilaelaps mercedesae. Next base: position 8,982 of record MNPL01005453.1, read on the forward strand.
TATTTATCGTATCCGGCGACTTAAAAGCCTTTCTAGTCATATTCTGGAGGGGCTTGTAGCACTATTACAATTAGACGGCAGAATGCATATACTACGTACTCACGTGCCGTTACTGACACGAATGCCGCTCATGGCACAGCGGGTCGAGACCCTTGAGAGCTTTTTCTGGCTTGAAATGCGTTTGTTGATAATCCCGTTTTGCTAAGCCACTTTTTAGCAACTTCGGAACAAAGGAACGATGCGTGTCCCACAAAACCGTGTTCGCCTTCCGGTGAGTTGCTGCAAACATGCAACCAACATAAGAATGGAACGAATTGTCGAGAAAAATGTAATCCGTTCTAGAATGTTATGTAAAAGGGTCTTTTCTATGGAACATTGGAACATACGGTTATGAGGTCCTTTCTACGAAGTAATGTAAAAAGCGGTACCATGAAACGTTAAATATTGGCCGATGACTAGCCGTAAAAATATTTTAGCTGTCCTTCATACTAGTATAATGAAAAGGCATGTAACTGTCATTTTTAACACCATCGGTGTTATATCCTTCATATTAAATTTAGTTACAATAGCTAATTTACTTTCTCCGCTTTGGAAATTATTGAAAAACCTATCCTGAACTCGAAACAAACGCTCGTGCGTTTCATCGCTTGTCAAAGGCTTCGTTTATTTCAATTTGCTATTTCCGGATAATACAAATCAACTGTTCTCAATTAGTCACAACTCTCACTCAGATCCAGTGCGTTTTGGGTGTACAATACACCAACACGAGAAATGGCTAGCGTTTTTTCTTTGCATTTCCTAGATAGTTTTAAAACACCAATCCTACGAAGGTTCGATATGTGACCTGATACCATTTGATAGTACTTAGAGATGCTCAGATGTTTGGGCGTCTAGGCTGAGTGACCGTCCTACATTGACCAGCTCGTTCACGCATAGCAGATGGCAAAACCATGTCGAGCTCGGTGGCTTGGCGCATCCGCGTGCGCCTTGCGACTGGAGGAGACGTAGGTGCTCGGGTTCGATCCCTACCGTGGCAAATTTACATTTATATTGGGTCCGTCTTATGAAGTAATGCAACAAGCTGTACCGTGGACGTTAAATGTTGTCTGACGGTCAGCCCTGAAAAAAATATTAGATGGCAGAACGATCTCGAGCGACGGACGCCACTAAAGGCTACTATGTGTGTCGAATACTACCATCAGCAGGGGAGGTTCAGATATACGATTACACCTTAATGTAGGCATCGAGTTCAGGCGGGTTGTCGATGTCTGAACCTGTTGCTGCTGCTGCTGCTCCGTGTTGACAGCGCTTTCGGCCAGATCTAGCATTGTGGTTAGCTCATTCGGTATTTACAGCGATTAGTTCTGTTGCCGCGTCTGCTACGGTTGAATTATCACTCGCCGATGCTGCGGTTGTCTGCCGCGGTTGTTCTTTCGCTTCAGCATCGTACACTATTGAATAGGTAATCATATATAGAGATGATAAAGACGTCACGCGGTAGATTGAGGAACGTACGCTCAAAGTGGGCCGTAAATGCGCGAGGCGTTCGTAGATATAGTAGATCTTACGCAAATTCAGTTTTGTTTCATCTAGTCTTTATCATGCATTTTTTTGTAACATGCAACTATTTGATACAATTTTATCTTCAGAGAGGATTTATTGTAGATTTTGCGCGCCTTCTAGGTTCCCGCTTATCTAGAAACATTTGTCTTTGCACTCGCATACGTATGTATATCAGACCACGCGAATATACCAAATTTTATTTCTGGCTATGGGCTTTAAATGGTTCATCATATGCAGCTCAGTACTGCATTAATCGCCGGTTAAAACTTTTGTGCGCTTCTTAAGTGTTAACAGTTTAGCCTAAGTTCAGCCCTTGTACGTGAGGTTTTATAACCAGTTGCCGATAGCCTATACGATTTTTTTAAGTGCTTCTAACGTCGATTATGACAATGAGCTGGTAAAAGTGCAGGCTGTAGATTTCTTGATGCTGGTAGAAGTGCCTGCTGTAAGCTTTTTGATGCTGGTAGAAGTGTAGGCTTCATGTAACCGCAAATAACGAGTCAGCGTTACGGAGCCAAATAAAGTTCTGACAGAATGACAAGCAATGCTTGATACGCGTGACGGGCTATTACTAGACGTATAGGCTTTCTTTGATAATTCCACCGCTCGTCACCTGTGGTCGTGTCTTTCAGTCAACTAGCATGAACAAATTCAAACGACGGATCAACCACGAATAACAAAATATTTGACATATGATATGTTAGAATGTTTCAGATATCTGCGTATTTAGTCGTTGGTCTACTGAAGATGCAGAAATTCAAGATCTTTGTAGAGTTTCGGATAGAAGACGCAGCTTATTGGTGTGAGCTGATCTTCCAACGAAAACTCTATTGAGTAAACGTAGCCGGTAGGGAAAATAGACCTAGGTGCGCCGACTCGTTCCGCGCTTTAGTGTTGGGTAAAACAGCGAAGGCAGAACTAAATTGCTTATTCATTTCCAGTTCCGCCCGACTACGAGGAGACCACACCGGCAGACCCGGAATCCTCGACCTTCCTTCAACCATGAAGCATCTAAACGTCGCTTTGACAAGGTCGCCACTCCATTGCAACATTAAGCTACATTGAACTTCAATATTTTTGTTGTTAATGTTAGATCAAACGAACGAGATTGACCTCACGCTCAACAATTTAGCTGAGAGAACTCCATCGATGTTCAGCGCGATCACATGGCAAAAACCATCTGCCACAAGCCACACAGCATTTATGTCTCACACGAGCTCCGGCACTACCCTTCACACAGACCTATTCACCCGCGGTTTTCCATACCTGTTTTCCTCGTTTCAGGCGTTGTGCGGTCCTATTTTTCGCTCTCCAGACGTCCGCCTATGTCCTGATATTGTCCTTCCTTCCGCTGGTGCTGCGATTCGCAGGGTTCTCGATCGCCGCTTCGGCCTTACTGCGAGCGGGTTCGGTCATAGCGGCCACTGTACTCACGTCAATGGTGCTGACGTGCGTCCGATCTCCTTCGAGACGTAAAACTGTCGCAGGCTTTGCCCTCACGCTGTCTCTTTTGCCCCTGGGTGGTTTTATTTACATTGTTCACCCTGCCAATCTCACCACACAAAACGATGCCCACGAGCAGGTCAAGAACACTTCTTCGGGCGTGTTCGGCCTGGACGGATTCCGACCCACATGGAGGAACTGGTCGAACAGTGACTGTCCCGGAGCGCCGGTATGGCCATTCAGTCTTCAGACGAACTCCACATCGACGGAGTCGTCGGTGGCAACGTCCGAGACGGTGACATCGCGCGATGTCATGCTCAAGGGTACCACGCCGACTGGTGTCCGTAAAACGGAAATCACGCCTTACATCGAGGGGGCGCCCCCTTCGACGGAAAAGCACGCGGCGCTGCCACAGGTGGGCATTGTGACCAACCCGGAGAGTTGGCCACCTGTGTCTGGCCCCGCACCGTCATCTGCTAGTGAGCCTGCAAACAAGGCGGTTCTCCCTGAACCGCCTGCAACGTCACCGAGTGACTATGGCTTACGCAGGCCAACCCCGCTGCAGTATTCAAGTAGGCAAGGCTATCCGAGTTCACCGCTGGAAGAGTCTGAATCGATGCGTGACCTTCTGGGCAACGCCGATGTAGTCAAGCGCACCTTTGTCAGGCGTTTCGTCAATGGTGCGAACGATGCGGTGAGCGTAGCAAGTGCCGAGGCTGTCCACGACGGAGTCATCGGAAGCGGGAATGATGACAACACTAACTACGCTATCAGCAACGACCCCGGCAACCTTGGCCAATTATCCCGGCAATTTTCAAGACAGCCGGAACGCATGCTCCGTATACCCAGACTCCCTCTGACCTTCGTTGCGTCACCTGTCCCAGAAAATAGTGTCCCAGATGCCCGACCACGTCCTCCAGCTGGTCATAATCGAGCGGTGGATAGCCCGCAATACGTTCAGCCCAATACACCTGCACATGTTAATATTGACGTTCAGCAGAAAGGTGTGGACAATGAGAATCAAAGCAACGCTTCCTTGGCCAATATCACCGAGCCAATAAATGAAGCCAATAGCGTCTGGCTTCTAATGCGCGGTAACGGGACGGAATATCGGAACTTTCGAGTGTTCGTGCTTGCTCTGGCCTTTCTCACCTTGTTCGAGGGCCTGTGCGGGATTGTTCGACAGGTAAACACGATGAGTGTCACTTATTTCCGGCGTCTGTAGCGTTTGCGTGGCGTCCGCGTACCGCAAAAAGTAAATATTTAATATTATTTTAATGATAGACATTTGTAGGGGTTCAGTTGTCGGCATTGTCATTGAGAGAATTGCTGGAATATTGACATGTTCCATAATCTCCCGGTTTTGGCTCTCGGTTGATTGTTTACTGTAGTTTGTCCTAGAACGCAAAGGTTAGACAGAATGAGCGAGAGAAAGAGATGCTAGATAGAGATAAAGGGACAGGAAAAGAGAGGAAGCGAATCTCTCAGTTTAAGGTAAACCCTCAAAACTTTTTGCGGTGTTATCGTGATATCTCTACTACCCCTACCCCTATCTAATCGCATCCATAGAGACCATTACGAATCACCGGTCTTAGTGTCCATCGTTCGAAGACCACAGATCAAATATTCGGCCACTTTCCTTCAAGTGGTCTAACACAATTTAAACAGGTGTAGTGAGTAGAGAAATAAAAAATCCGGAAAAAGGACACGCCTGATTTTTCCCAATCAACTCCTGTCTATGGCACTGTACATCCTTCTTCAAATCCTTATTCCTTATCAGGTGTGCGACACGCTCTATTATGGCTACCTAGACCAACTCGACAACCTAGACAAGCTGAATGACCATCTACCATTCGTTCACGCGACCACCGGCATTTGCATTTCGGGCCTCGCCGTTGTGGCCTGGCGACTTCGTTGTGTGTTGCCATCCGTGTTCGGCGACGACTCTGTAGCAGCCTTCTCCTACGGAATAATTCCTCTGACCTTTGCGCTGGTGGCATTCGAGGTGTTTCCCGAGCCGGAGAAGAAGGCCCGCTTAAAAGTACGTTTGGATCACGTGTTGACTAGATTGTTGTATAGCTAAATCTGTATTGTTGGTCATTCGCCTACTCTGACGTCTGTTTGTCATAACAAGCCAGCAAAAAAATATGGATACATGATATTGAAGTCTTAATGATATCTTTGGACGGTAGCTTTATGCTGAGGTTGAATTCAGAACTAGCGAAATGTCCAGTCTGTGGCATGAGAAGAATGAGCTCCGTGGAGCTGCCAAGGAGCCGTGAGCACAGCTCCATTGACAGCAGGGCATAGCAATACCGGGTAACGCAGGCTAACAACGTTGACAATCTTGCGTGACGTCGAAGGTCGAACCTGTCACCGTGAACCGGATTACGATCTTCAGCAATGCTCAGGCATTCCTGCTAGCCATCACACTCGTCCTGCTCGGGGCTTCATTGGGTGCCGAGCAGATGTTTGTCGTATGGTATATCGTCGACCAGAAAGCGGATTTCCCCTTTGTCGTTGCCTTCCTGACGACGCCGACGTTCGTATCTGCTCTGCTGGCGCGAGCTGCTGAACTGCGGCGCGCGAGCGCCATAAGAGGACTGTTACTCATCGCCCTGGTAAGGTGTCCTAATACAGGAAAGCTGTACGTAGGCAGTTGTGCACCGTAGTTCGGTTGTTCCCATAACTGACTGGCACTAGGCAGTACTCCTCCATCGTGACTCGTGAGCAGCTTCAGGGCTACACAAGTTCCGAGGGACGGTTTCCGTACGATCGTGCCACGAGGAACGCTTAGGGTTGTTGTCTTGTAAAAGCATTAAAAATTATTGTGTTCACTTGTGCGTTTGTCAAAGTGAGACAGTAACTACGAGTTTTTTGATAGCAATATTTGGGTCGCAACGACGGTGGTCGCTGTGACGTGAATGTCGTCATTCTAACCATTGAAAACACTAACAGAAACGCAAACAATTTCGAACGAATTTCGTTGGTGCAATTGCGAGTCGCTACATAGCCACAGCAAGCGACTAACTCCCATGGCTAACTACAGAAACCAGAGTGAGGGTTGAAATGCATACACCTTTCCTGCTCTTTTAGGCGGTCACACAAATCCGGTTCTTAGCGTTCGGGCTCCTAACGCATCGTGTCGCGGCGAGGGAACAGTTCTGCTGGCTTCTGCCTCTCCAACTAATCGCTCCTTTCGGTACAAGCTTCGTCTGGGGTGCAGTTGACAACTTCGTCCAACAGGTTAGCTCAATGGCTTGCCTAGAACCGAAGCCCGATCAATCGTCGACGATGGACCGATTGTCACTCATCGATTTCGTGAAGATGCCTTGACGGATTTGTGTTTTTTAGACATATAGATATTACGGGACATAGCATGTTTTTTATAAGTTAGATGAGCTATGAAAATAGTGCTTTTTTTGGTAGTTTCATGTAGAAGCACTTGTTCGTATTATCCACGCACCCGGTAGATACATTGTACTCTTGAGATTTGTTGTTAGTTTCTTGAATTTCGGCTTTAGCATGTCGATCATCTACCACTTTAGGTGAGCCTTCCTCAGGATGACGGATCCTTGCGGAGTTCGCTGCATCTCGCGTACTCGGTGTTAGGTCTCGCCAGTGGAACGGTGCTCGCGGGCTTTGGCTGTGACCGCTTTGGATTTCAGGTTTGTGTTAGAATACTAGCAAGCTAAATTCGTTTTCTTTTCGTTTTTTTAGCGCAGAATAGAGTGACATAGATGAAGAATCCGCGAATTGTCGCTCTCTCTCCCCTATCCTTTATGCTCAGAAGGAAATCATACCACTTCGGTGGCAATAATAAAGAAAAGATTGGAAAACATGACATGTCTCCACTTCTAATTATTTAGTTGACGTTTACGACACTGAGTTTCGCTGCTGGCAGTTGGTCCATGATTTTCTTCGCGTTGACACGGTTCTTACCGCTGCATCACATTAACACAACGAACTCACTACGGTATGCTAAACTTCTCGACCACGAAGAGAAGATCAGTTCTAACCGACCCATCAACAACTTCCAGGTTTGTTGGTAACCATTTATCATTACAGAGACCGTAGGTTTCCAAGGACTGCACCGTATATTGCTACTGCAATTCTCATAATAAATAATAATAATAATAATAATAATAATAATAATAATAATAATAATAATAATAGCAGTCAGGCCAGCGCTTGTCTACAAATATCGTGTGGTCGATGTTAATGTCTTACTCAATGGCCTGTTCCATAGTAATTAACGATTTTTTGTCGGCAATGGTTGTTTATTGTCGTCATAGGAAGTGGATGAGTCGGACGGAGATGAGGATGTTATGCAGTTTGACGCCAGCGTCACTGGAAGAAGAGTAACGCCCAATAGAAAATTAGGATTGCACTGATCCACGAGTATTCACCGCCCGACGGCATTTCGAAGGGTCTCGTCCCTCTCTGATAGCCGGTTTGTATATTTGTGCATGTACAAACAGGAATCAAAGTATAGGTAATTAACAAGAATTTGTACGTGAGTGCGTGCGTTTGGGTACATGTGTGTGAGGCTGGCGCCAAATATAAACTCTTATTAGAGTGACGCCCACTTGAATAGTTGTAAATCATACCTGAGCAGAATCAAGACATGTTTGCCTAAACATATATCACGTTCCACAACTCCACGTGGCTTGAGTGAACTTCTAGTCATCATCGTCTGTTACCGCATCTGAGCCAGCTCACGATAACGCCCCTACCGAAGACATACTGATGGTTCTGTTTGCTGGACGCTAAGGTTTTGCTATGTAGTATTTACACCTGGAAGAATGACGAAACTTGTTCTTCATTGTTTTCCTCGATCCGCTTGCTTTTTAGTATTTGCAAGTTCATTTGTGCTCTAGCCGAAAGGTGCAGTGGATGCTTAATGTCCATAACATGTCGATTCGCATCTGAGTAACACCAATATCAGCTCATGTCCTATAATTAATTGTCTTTACTCAAATTGAGCACAAAACTCAGTGAGTGAAGCACAATAAGATTACTATCACTATTATTATATGTACTGCACAATTGGAGATACAAGCATGAAATCTTTCAAAAATATATTTTCTGAGAATGTACATATTTATTATCATGTGTGATCCATAAGTTGTTATTAATTTTTATACATTCATGTTTATCGTTAGCATCATTTAGTGTTGTTTTTAATAGATATGTACAAATCAGAATTTTCAATGCATTGATATTATTGTTTTGTTTTCGACCACTTTTTCGGTTAAACCGAACCATTTCAACAAAGCACGCTGTAGTGTTGTGTTTAGGCATGCCAATGAATCTGAAAAACTTTCTGCATGCCTCGTTTGAAAAAATCAACATCATCAAGCTTAGGACCCTTTAATTACAAGATTATAAAGGTCAGCGAACATGTTGATTACGTGATATTTTCCAATAGCAAACATTTTTAACTATTAAAATGTTAAAAAATTGTATGCGTCCGGCTATTTTTTCCAAATATCACATCCAATTCCAACTCAAACCAGATACACGTCTAATAACATCGGGTTGCGTGAGCCTTGGTGTTATAAAATGAAACAAGGTTAAGCATTTCGACCATCAGAAGTGGCTATGCAGATGTTTGATATCGATTTATTTTTTTCACCTCCTTACACATGTTAATATGCATTATTGTGCACATAAACGTATTATGCTCTAATTGTGTTTTTACGGAGATCCGAGATAATTACGCGCACCCTACAAGGACACAGCAATAGAGCCAGCCTTGTTCTTCGTGACCGAATCTCTGTGAGACACATCCCGCGAGATACAAGAGATTAACCTCCCGCTGGTATTGGAGTGCGAGATGAGTTGCTACACGACTCCGGAGACATCTGTACTCACCGGTGCACCTAATCCCTAGGTAGATAATCGCGGGTGGACCTCCAGATAGAGGTGACGCCGTCAACGCTAGTTGTGGCACTACGATTACGAAAATGTGGCGCTATGCGTTTTATCGAATAAATCTAACGACATGACGATGCATCACTAAATGCGCCCGGATGTAAGCGGAATAATGGTTGTAACACCAAAGGACCGACACAAAAAGAAAAGGAAAACGAATTGATCGTATCTATGAATGTAATGACATTGCTCACCAATGGTCGAAACAAAAACATTTTATCTAATGAACAAGTCGTTAGCATGTCATTGTGCGTTAGTTTCTTGACTTCGTCATTCGTATGAGCGATCTGCAGTCATTATCACCTGCTGTATTGTTAAAGAAATAAAATATTTGCTGACAACAACATAGCCACGCGCATGTGCATTTATTCTCCATAAGGTCATACAATCATTAAACAGATGTAGACTTATTTGATTTCAGAGCCGAATGTAGCGTTTAAATTCGGCCTTTATTTTTACTGTTATTATCAATTCGATCCATTAAGTGGCCCTAACCCATAGACTTCTACTGCTGGGGGCGACCATGCAGGAACAACCGGCCCCATTGGCGTCCCTCCACTCACACTGATAGGGGTAGCGCGTGCGTGCGTGTGTGTGCGTGTGTGTGCGTGTGTGTGTGTAAAGTACTACGGCGTATCAGTTCCGTTAAAGGTCCTGAAGAAATAAGCGGCGACGTAAGCACTGCAGCAGCACACAAAGCGTTTAGAAACGTCACTGACTCCGTCCGCTTCGGAGTTAATAGTTCGATGAAGAGGACGCCTCTATGCTGAGTGCGCTGCTTCGACAATCTTCTTGCCTTAGCGGATTGCGTCATGCAGCGACAAACAATAAAGCGGCTAAATATGTGTACATCTATTCTAATTGTCCCTGTATGACTTGGACACAGGGCTACTCAAAAGTGGATTCTTTGCCTTAGAAAAAGGATAAACAACGTAGCATTGCGTCGTGTTTGGTATAGTCAGGTGTGTTCCTTCCACGTGGAAAAATTACATCAATTTGGCGCTTTGAAAGAGAGCAACGCCGGCCGCAAGCAACTTTATAGTGATTCTGTACGCTCGAAATGCGTAAAATCGCCGAAAAGCTTCACGCTAGCGTTGAGCGTTGACAGGGTGATGTATTTTCAAAAGATGTCCGAACAAACGACTGGTATTGAGCAAAAAAAGCAAACATGCGTTTCGAGAAAGGCAAACGATTTTCTTAAAGGACACTTTTTCTCGTTTCTCTACAGAGCCTCTGAGCCATCTCTGCGAACTGGACACACACACACATACCCACGCTCAGCTGTGGTGTAACTCATTATTTTTGGACTACACTAAAATTCAATATATCAAACCCCCTACATTCGACAACAGCCTCTCTATTCGCATCCCCTTAAAGCTGCCGTGATCATCAGAGTACAACAAAATCTCTGTTTGAAGAAGCGCTCTATACAGTGATCTACGCCAGTCCATGCATAAGCCGCGTACGCGACGTTCAGGCTAGGTTCTGCCATTGCGTCACTATCGCAGTGTTAGAAGAGACAGGCAAAGTTAACCGCTGACTCCCTTCCCACACTCCCTTTTTCGCGATGACTCAACCGATTTTATCGATGTTTCAACTTCCCAATAGCAGCAAAGCACCGTTCAACCAATTGAGTTACCATAGCCGGCCGGCTTTGGCAAATACCGTCGTCCAATTAGTAGCGGTGACTGAACTATTCTTCCCCCATCTACCCAGCCTTTGAACGCGCCTGCCCATTTGTCAGCGCTGGTCAAGCCCACGTCTTCTCCACTGCTCTCCTACCGATTACATTGACCACAGCCGAATGCCGCTCGACCGAACGCCATAGCCGAACGCGATCTGCCAAACGGAACATGATTTTATCGGGACTGATAGACCTCCTGACTATACAGACAGATCCCCGAGAGGATTCTGAACTGTTCAATCTAAACACACACACACACACACACACACATACAGAGAGTGCCTAAACACGCGAGAGAGCTCAGCTGCTGTGCGATTGTTCGCTTGAGCTTCTTTGGCAACTTCGCGACCGTCGTCCTTCAAATTCTGCTATTGCGATGATACCGTCTGTCACTCGAATGGCTAAAGGATATGGCAATGAGCCAGTTAGCCAAAGCAAACCTGCAGCAACCACATGAAGAGGTTCCTTGTCGACCTTGTCAAGGCAAATCCGCTCATGTAGGGATATATCGACGACGAGATGAGCAGCGCTGCACAAACCACGCCCGAATCGTGCCGACACTACAAGCAGGGCGAGTGTGATGGTGTGCCGTAGATCTACAGTGTAAAGTATCTACAAATACGTGGCCATATATCGTCCATGAAACGCTCTGTAGTCTCACAAGACCGAGTAACGGCTGGTGGGAAACGGACGAAACTGAAAATGGCGATTCTGCTCAGAAGTGACGAAATTATCTTCCGTACCAAAATGATTTCTCAGAGAGTATGACAGCTACTCGGGGGCACGCACGCACGCACGTGCGTATCGAGTATGGAACAGGAAACACACGGCGACAGAGTGGTTACGAAGAGAGTGCGTCATGTATTGAGAAAAGCTCATTCATCAAGCGGTCAGGCGGGACCGACGACCAGAGCGTCCATAATCCCGACGACAGTGACGGTGCAGCACCCGGGAGGCTGCGATGAGGTTATGAAAACCTAGAGAACCGATAGGCCTGCTCGGTTTGAGCGTGGAGGCCAGAACGACCGCTGCTGGCGCCGCCGCCGCCGCACAGGCCGAAGCAGCGCCATGGTGCCACCACCGCAATCTCCGCAGCAGCAACAGCAGCCGCGCTCGCATAGATACACAACGAACTCGATGCCGTTGTTGATGAGCAATGCCGATGCGGCGCCCCATCTCTTTCTCAGCGGCTCAGACACTGTCGATTAGCCCGTCTGACATTGGCCTCCGTCGAGCCCAGCCATATCATCGTGGGCCGTGCGTGCGCGCGGGTGCGTGCGTGTGTGTGTGTGTGTGTGTGTGTATGTATCTGTTCGAGTTCGTGTGTGGGTCCGAGATTTGAGTGTGACCATTTCAGTGGCCCTTGCCGACGGCCGTCGTCTCCGGGCGGCCGTGCACTGGCTCAGTGGTTGTTCTCAATTACGCGACTGAACGTTGAAGGTTCAAAAACGAACACTGTTCGTCGTTGTTTGACGGAGCGTCGTCCAACGTCGACGCAGGGCGGAGAAGACAGCATGGACGCGTCTCATCAACGAGTCTGAACAGAGAGAACTGGTGAGGTGTCACGTAGAAGAGAGATGAGATAGAGAGAGAGAAATTGGATCGGTTTGTTGTTCGGAGTCGAAACAGGGTGCGGGCGGGTGGTTGGTGGTTCGGTGCTCGATGTGTGTGAAAAAGAAAAACGTGGTTTGGATAGAAATCTTCACATTGAGAGAGATGAGCTCCATGCGTACGCGGAGGGTGCTTCACGTGTCCATGCAATTTAGGGACAGTTTTACTCGATTGTGCTGGCGATCCAACACTGTCGGATTATGACGAGGTAAGTGAGTGAATTCGCGCGAACGTATTCAAGGCAGAAAGCGGTGTCATAGTGCCGAAACGAAAGTTATACAAATATCAATTTCGTCACCAGGGCTTGGTCAGAATGTCCGTGTAAACGTCCGTTCGAATAATGTTTAACGGCGAGACTAACACGTGATAGAAAGCAACATAAACACTAAAATTGCATTGATATCGATTTTTCGCCTTGTCTGATCTAGTAGGCTTCACTATAACGCTTTTCGTCTCTAGGAGATACCTCAACCAGGCGCAGAACACAACGCTTGTCTGATAAACAAGTATCGTTAACGTTGATCATCTGCGCCGGACAGGAAGTGACCATTTCGCTGTCACGCCAGATCGCTACCGATTGTCCGCGTCATTCGGTTGTTACATATTTGTTGCTGTTTTGTTACTGGCTTTCGGTAACAACAGACTACGATGGGGAGCCTACTGCTCATCACGTAGAAACGTTGTGGCTAAATACTAATAAATTACCGATTCTTGCTCGTTGGATGCCTGCTAACGCAAACACGGTGTACACCATTGGGGTTAGCGAGACGAGCCACGTACGACGGTGCGTCCAAGTAAGGAATCAACTTCGTTAGCGTCGTAGAAACTCTCCCAAGATTCAAAAAATATTTTTTAAAGCTGACCATCAGCCAACATTTAACGTCCACGGTAGCAGTTTTTGCATT
>MNPL01005453.1:30060-52953 GCA_002081605.1 Tropilaelaps mercedesae
TCCGATTGCAAAGAGAGCTCCTGCCGCCGGGTACGGTGCTCACAAACGACATGATGTTTGTTGTCCGTCGTTCGAACGCTATGCCCAGGGGCAACATTGCTAGTACTCGGTAGACAAGCACCACCGCCATCCATCTACTAGAGTGAGACTGCAGTGAGTAGACCGGGTCGTCTTGTGGACGCGCATGTATACGATGTACGCCGAGGAACAATATTCGGCTAGCGCGGAGACGTTGCGGGAGTGCCTTTGCGTTGGGCCTGCTATGGCGCAGAGTGAATGGTCGAAATGTTGGTGCTTGTGAGGTCGATGTTGTTACCACACGACGATGATGTGCTTCTGTGCGAGCGTTAGAACTATGCCGTGCGGAACGGATTAAACAAATCTGGCTTGAGTCGGCGTCAGTGGATAAATATCACCGTCAGCGTCAGTTCGCATGTAAGTGCTGACTTATTCATCTGTTTGCACTAGTCTTCGAATCTTCTTTCGTCTCTCGGGTCATCGGGGTCAGCTACTTGAAGAACTGATCCGAAGTTTCAAGTGGCCACCTGCCGATATTGTTTCTTCAGGGAGAGGATAGACAAGCGCGTCTCGTGATATGATTTTAACGAAATTTGCCCCATCCAGTTCTCTAGAAAGGCTTCTTGATCACACTTCCTAAGCGTGAATCGAATATCTGTGTTTTTCGTTATTTTATACAGCGATCTTCGACGTGTGACCGAGCCAGCGAATTCGCCAGGTGATTCATCATTCTAAAGAAGGAGTTCTTTGACGTTGAGAGGAGAATGCTTTGTGCCACCGAAGATGCGGTGTCAGTTGATTTTTGCAAAAATCGGGTCTCATTCGCTTGCACACAGAACTTCACCCCGTTCACACTGCAACCTTCATGGCGATAAGTGAGGTTGAAAATGCACACTGGTCTGTGTCCAGTTCCGATTTGAAGCACGTCTTCGTTTTCCGAACCGTGGTCCTACTCAACTCACGCGTAACTGTGTTAATTTGATCAGAACTACGATCTGACTTCACAATCTGCCTGCTAAAGGCTGAAAACGCTTCAGTATACTGATGTCTGTCTGCTTCTTTTAACGACACAGAACTACGACTATTCTTCATTTAAGTTCGTTTAGCTTCATGAAATGGTGCACAATATGCTTGTGAATCGTTCCCGAGCGAATCGAAGAACACTGAATGGCTTTAATCGAACCAAAAAAGGCTCGATTTTAGAGCCCCCTATTTTTACACTAGGCCTTAAGTAACGCCAGACTTGAGGTTTCTAAGTGCCTATTAAAACCATTATAAACATGTCGAACAATCCGGGTGAGACGAGCCTATATAAACCATGACTTACTTCGCTTGAATAGCAGTGCTCTGACGGGGCACTGCTAAAACTGCTATCAAACTATCACTATCAAATAAACGGGGAGGGATTCAAACTCTATATTGATCTATAACTCTAGATTGATTTTGTCGATTTGCTCAACGTATATTAGAAAGGGAAGAAATGACCGTATGAGTAGCGTTCCGGTGGTTTAGACAGTCATCGCCTCAGAAAATGGAAATGGATTTGAGGTTGCGGAAATGTTTGCGGATGCTTCCGCTTCGTGGGACGGTTCCTTTGAAAAACATTTGCAATCCGCTAGCGCAGAAAGCAGTGACTTTAATGCATTTTAGTTTTTATGTTTTATACCAGTATCTGCGAGCAGTATACTATAATATACGCGAATTATAAATTATTATCGATTATTATTATTGTTATTATTATTATTATTTGCACAAATATTGTGATAAATGTTTAATGTTTTTTTACTTCTTATATATGATTGCTTCATGTGATAAGTTAACACGGCGGCCGTTCTCCAGTATTGAGCGTACTTAAATTTGACCGGTCAGTTAACTTGAACACAAACGCTTTCGATTATAAGTTTATTGTCACCACATATTCGGTACCTTGACAGTTCATCGTGTCAAGAGTTGTCCTCTCCTCGTGCTTTCACTCATCAGCGTGCAAACCAGCAACATGGATCTCCTCAATTCCCACTGGCCATGGTGGAAGGTCAGCACTGAGTCTCAGGCAGCTTCCCAACAGAACCTAAATGTTGAACCTTTTTTCTTCTGGCCAACTTCTTTGCGACTTCGTGGGCGATTTGTTTTTGTTGTTTTTTTCCCATCCAATTTGCTCATTCGCTGGTTGAATATTCCCACTGAGTAGCTATTTTTCGACTTAATGCCATCTTCATCTGCGATGCCGCTGTTGCTCTAACGCGCCTCTTGTGCTTTCAACTATGTCATGTCCCGTTCGTTTGCCTGGCATTACAAATGCTCCGCTACAAGTGTCGGCCACTAAACGTCAACAACTTACCTCAACGGAAGTCAGCCCAGCCCCTTAATCGTCTTCAAGCGTCGTTCGGCTGACCGGAATGTCTCTTTATGTGCTCCGCACGTCCTTCCTACATCAACTCTAACACAAGATCGCTAAACAATCACAAAAGTCTGTCGGTTCAATCTTCATTTGAACAACCCGCCGGCGTTCTCAACGCAGAGTGGCGTTGACTTGTCGATATAGACGCGACGCCCCGTCGGTCGCCGGGGCCGTTTTGATTTTTGCGGTGCACTCGTGACAGGACACGATTGCCCCGTCTGGATCGATTCCGTTGCTGGCGCCCCGATCGGGTTTCCATGCAAGCGGTTGCTTCACTGCTATCGAGAAATGGCATTGGTGGCATCTTTTTCGCGATATAACTTTGGTCTCTGGCGGTCGAACGGTTGTGAAGCCATGACATTGGTGTAGACTAAAACTTTAGCTAGTGCTTTGTCTACTTTTAGAAACGTTGTCTTGGTGTGACCAAAAGGCAAAGGGAGATCGAATCGATTTGTGAATCACTTGTTAGTACGTCAATGGACGACAGAGCAACGCTCGCATTTTTGGCTTAC
This sequence comes from Tropilaelaps mercedesae, assembly GCA_002081605.1. Lineage (NCBI taxonomy): Eukaryota > Metazoa > Arthropoda > Arachnida > Mesostigmata > Laelapidae > Tropilaelaps > Tropilaelaps mercedesae. The sequence goes on from MNPL01005453.1 coordinate 32,989, forward strand.
TTGATGGCGATTGTATGTGTAAACGATAGTTAGAAAGCGCGTTTTTGGAGCTCCGCTTGGCTAAAATAGCTGCACACGACAGATAACATTGCGGTGTTATGATGCGACCAAACACAGCTTGAAGCGTCAATCGAAGTATATATATACATATACGTGTATATATGTGTGTGTGTGTATGCGTGATGTCGTCTAACGTAATTTTTACGTGATCAGGATACTTATTCCGTGTGCTTTCGCAAAATTTTTGGCAACGCCGTGGGCGGTGGTGTATATACTGCAGAATGCGCTTTTTCGGTGGTTTAGTCCACGTCTTCTCGAGTGATGTTCAGATCCACGCTCCGAAGGACTGCCAAGACCGTTTTCGTCTAACCAGTAGCGTTCTGATTTCGGCAGCGGTGTCTATTCAAATACTTCGGATCAGTCTTCAGCTATGTCGGATATCTAGAATAGGGTGTAGTGTTAGCAGTGCTAATGTTTCCCACCGGGTATCTCCGGTATCAGAGTGTGAACGCCTGTTAAGCTAATTAAGCTACCGGAAATTGATTGGATCGAAAATGCATAATTGCTATTTTAGTTGTGCTTTCTCTCTGGCAATGGCATACCTTTGATATCTGCCGTTGGCCCGTAATGAGGGAAATGCGTTTGGATAGATAGAACAATTTAAGCAAAAACGTAAAATAATTCTCAGCCTGATTAGTCTATTGGAACGACCGGATATCATAACCTCGTCACTATGGTTAGAAGCCATTTTGGGTTTGTTTCGGAAACATAAAATACACAACCACTCCAAAGCTGTCCAAATCTCATCCGTTTTCACCGACTCCACTACGATTTATCAAAATTTCTAGCCCCTGTAAATCACCGCTAGTTGCCTACGCTTAATAGCCCATTGGCAGGTTCAGGTGTCAGTAAATAGGATTGTTAAGACGAACATACAAGAGCCTGTGTGGCATTCACTAATGAAATTTCTAAAGAATTTATAAAACGGCTATCTCCACGATACTGTTCAGGCTCGCTTAGAGGGTTTGGCGGCTTCGCGGTTCGTCGTCATTGAGTTTAACAAGCTTGGACAATGATGTTTCGTTCTTTTTTACCCCAAGTGCTTTCTAAGGCTCTTTCAAGATCGTTTAAGGCTATCAGCTTTCGGTAGTATCAACGGAATTTACACATCATCAATAGATTTACACATCATTTACACATTACGACCGCTAAGCTTAAGGATTCTCAATACAGTTCAAAGTATTTACGCTGTTTTCGTGCCATGTTTGCTTGATTCTTCGGTTAACGGTAGGGGGATAGTTGTAAACGTCAGGCAACAGACTTGTTGTCCTCTAAGCCCTTTTTATAAATTGTTATGAAGAACTGGTTCAAACAGGCGCCCTGCCATCGGCCTTTTAAGGCGATTCTACCTAATATTGGCCCTCCAAAAGCGTAAACGCCACCGAAATGCTGCTCTACCATTTTCGTAGTGTATCATCTCATGTCCTTCGCTAGAAGTCGGATACATAGAAGCAAAAAATATTGGATTTACACTCTGCGATAGATTTCAGACCACATTCGTTGGATCTGTACCCTATGAGCCCGTTGAGCATCACTTATAAATGCCGGAGCGGAAAGATTGGTCGGAAAAACAGAACCCGCAGTAACACACAACAATAATCTTATTCCTAGCGCTCGATATTGAAAACATCCGTAGAGAAGTTTTCCTGCTGACACATCTTTTGAACAGGCAAAGGAGGAGGAGACTAGCCTGCCATCTAGCGTTCTCTCGTTGTATTCCGACCCAGTTAGCAGAAGACGTGAGGCGTCCGCTCGTTTACATAGTGAGAAATAAATGCAAACAGGGATCGTAACAGTTCGACCATGTGCGTTATGTCCCGCGGGATTGTTTGATTGTAATACATGAGAATAGTATTATTCTTACTGCTGGTTAAACGCGACGAGTAGCAAAGCCGGGGTCATTACATCGTCCTCCCACGTGTTCCTTACGCGAGTGGCGGACACCGCGTAGAAGATATGCGCAGAGATTACGCTTCGTGTCGGATCGCTGCTGGCTCTGATGGAGTGAATTTGTACCAGGCAAAATGAAGTCAACCCTCTCTCAGAACGTTTTCGAGGTGTCCTTCATGACCGGATATTATCTATAAATACCCCACAATCGGGAATTCATGCGACTATGGTCAGAGCCAAACACACTACTTAATCGTATGACCTAAGTTGATTTGCATTAATTTGCACGTCCGTGACAAATTAAACACGCGATTTACGAGAGGATTAGTCAATTCTGATTTTAGAAACTTGCTTAATTAGGAATTCAAAATGCCTTGAAGGTTTTTTTGACTATCTATGTGAAAGCGTCTGGCTTTGCACTGAATAAGAGTTCCAATAGGAGTTACGCGAGAAGGTGAAGTATTTCAAAAGGTCCTTCCTACATTGTTTTAGTGGTCCTTTCATGTCAAATCATAGACGAACACAGATCGTCTGAGGCAAAGACCTATTTCAGGGATTGTGCATACTTTAGAAACTTTGTAGTGATAATGGTGGTAGTATTTTTGCTGATAAACATAGAAGTTTACTATAGGTTCGGTGTACCGTGATATAAATAAGCCAAATCAACATTCGAAATTAAAAATACCGCTTCCGCTAATGATCTACGTGCATCGGCTATTTTACGGTACCGTGTAGGTGATTTTAGCTAACTCAGCACTGCCTGACTTATACTTAGTGTGTCCACCACTTACTTAATACTCGCCGACCAGGCATCATACGTATTTGTCACGGTCATTTGTTTAGGTATTTTTACTGTCAATTATCCAGAACAACTATAGCAAATTATCTCATAATTCAGTCGTCGGGGTTGTTTAATGAAAGCCATTATAAAACTCAGAAAAATTGACGCGACAACTAGTGTAAGGTTGATCTATGCACATGACTTGGTCATATTTAATACATTCGGTCAGTTTCGGCCGAAAATTACTGCCTTCCCTACCGATCAAAGCCGTATGTCGGGATGAGGTTTGAAGAGCGCTTTTTTGATAGTACAAACCAAAAATAATGGTGGTATATCAGAATGCGGCGATTAACGTCATCTTCTGGAGCGTTGCTCTCTTCGAGCGGTAGTAAATGTAGAAGAGATGAAGCATGATGAAGGTGAGCGAAACGGGTGGTATTTTTATTCGAAAACCCTGATGGACTCTCTCGACTGATCCAACAAATTACATCTTCTTTTCGGAGGCGTGATTGTGATGTAAAACGAAGCCAGATTGCAGAGTTTAGCTGAGATCCGCAGTTTGCCGCTGCTAAATTTTGGATTTTAATGTTCACTTCAGAAAATCTTTAGCGACCTCCTCATGAAGAGATGAGAGACTTTTCCCAGTGACGAAGTGCATGAGGTGTACAAGAACGTTCCTTTTACCGATTGGCGGTCGCGATAAGCCACTGTAACAGGAAACAGGCGAAAATCAAGAGCAGTACGCTTGAGTAGGCGCGAAAAAGTCGAGACACGATACGAGACTTAAAGGAACACCAGGTCATAAACATTTTCATTAACGGGGAAACGGCCCTGCGTTGCGGTTCTATTATGCCAGATCCATGAGACGAGCCATGTGGCATTCATCCACATTTATGGCGGGTAGGCTTAAGTAATATAGATTTATCTAAGCAAAGTGTATCAGCCAAAAGGATCCTTGTTTCGAACGACTGAAGTGTGCTGGCGCTCGAGTGAACCTTCTTAACAGATTCGTAGTCATGATAAAATGCACCTTTGATTTCTACTATTTGGTATAACACTATTCTCGAAGAACGCTTGTTGAAACCTTGAGTTGTTTTGCGTGACATAGCTCTATGTCGGTTGCCGAATGCCAATTTTGTTAGCGTAACCGACGTTCGTGCGCGAGTTTGATCAAGATTGATTGGATAAGAATGAGAACCGGAAATGAGGCTGATGTAACTAACTTTTACCGGGCACCTGTGAAAGCGAAGTAGAATCGTACAAAACAATAGCTCTCGCAAGGAGAATGCTGAGCTCAATAAATAACGAAAATGTCGCTTCCTTCGCCATTTTTTGCTTCTTGACATTTCTGCTTGTCTGTTTTGTCTTGTCGAAGCTATAACCAGACATAAAGCGGGGACTGTTTCCGTACGAGTTTTTCAGAATCGTCGGACTAGTTTAAGCGGTTTCACATTGGTTAGCATTGGTTTTTTCAGCATACGTCCATTGATCAGGAGCACCGGCATTCCAATGGCGCTAACTTATGTTTAGTTCACCCTTGGCTTATTTTATTACATTACAGACGTCCCGATTCAGTCGTCGAACTTTTTTCAATTCAACCCTGTGCTAAAATTTTTAATCCTCTTCTGCGTGATTCATCAATTCGTTTAAATTTAATTTAAATTGAGTCACGAGAGCTTCACTTCCACTTGAAGCTACGCCGGTAGCTTTCAGTCGGTGCTGTTCAACCTGATACCGTGACCTGATACGGACTTAAAGAAAAACTATCTTCGGGAGGTTGCATTCATTTAGCAAACACAGCTTGTGGTAATTCTTGCGCGGTTAGCTTAATAAAAAGGGAAGTTATTTTTAACTTCCCTTCTAGATATGCATTCAGATATGTCTCAAACTATTATAGGCGTATAAAAGACTGTTCGTGTTCTTTGCAATTTTTATACTGGAGAGCCGCGTAGATGACTCGTACTGGCAATAGTAGTTACTTAAGTAAGTCGCCACAAAAAGCACAGAATGGCAGAAGGCAAGTGTGGCATTTTGACATGAAATCTATCTCGTTGTGTACTTTGACTTTGTAAAAAAACTGAAATTTTTTTCTTTTACATGGGGGTGTCTATGCCATATGCTAGCGTTGTGAAATATACTAAATTTCCGTTTTTATACGGAGTGTTCAGGAATGTATATACAACATATTGACGAAGATAGAATGCTCAATTGGTGTATGTACAAACATTCAATTTTTTTAACCCTTTTTGCGATCCGGACTGACCTATATGGACTAATATAGCAAAATTAGATTTCTCAGGTTCGCCGGAAATTGCAGCGAACTACTAAGCACCTGAAAGGAACAACGGCGCTGATTACATATAAAACCGAAGTAGTAGACAAGGTGGCAGCACAATTAGCCTATAGCGGCCATGGAATTTCCGCGTTAAAGACAAACAAATAACAAATATCAGATATCAAATAATCAAATTCGGCAAGCGTCAGATCTTTGTTTCTACCAAATGGCACAGTAATATAGGTTTTACATACAGAATGCAGTAGCTACTAATGCGACTCTTTTATCAGATCCGGAATGTCTTTGAATCAAAAAATGCATTTCAGAGATTTTCTATTTTCGTCAGTCATTCGTATTTACGGTACAAATAACCGTTGGTGGAGGCCGAAGTATAAAGCTGTTGTTCTGTCAGTGGCGTTTCTTGAGAAAGGAGCATGACCATAGAAGAAAACACACTTTACGATTAGTATTTTACTCACGATGCTTCTATTGAAGAAAGAGCGACCTAGTTCATGAGCGCTTTAATTACTACTCACCTGCTCGATTTTAAAATTGCGCCAAGCATTTCCTAGACTAAGATATTTTATTAGCCATGTATTTTGTACGTTTCTGTTCTTGAAAAGATCTCGAAACAGACGTGTTTACTACGAATGCATTAGAGGCCATCTCATACTCATTGCAAGAATATGACGTTGCCGGCTAATACTTGATCACCTCTTTGAAATTGCAGCCCAACAACCAACCTGGTTACCGCGGAAGCATAATCTCTTGTACACAGCCATCAGTACGTCACACCCGGATCAGAAGTGTCTACTGTGACTTTATTCTTCTGCACATTAACCAAATTACAGCCAGCTACCATGCACGCGAGATCGCATAGATTACAAATGAACCCTTCCTGAAACCGTGCACGTACATAGATAAAAGCACTAAGTTTCTTTTCGTCGACCAGTTCTCCATCCGGCCCCCTTCGGGTCATTGCCATCCCCTGCAAAATGAGTGCGCCAAAGTACAACGTCTCCGATATACCGGACGACCGCTACATGATGCAGAATATGATCGCGACATTCTTCTTTGTCGCCTATTTGTCCCTCAACGTCGTTGCCATATGCGGATCGATGACGATTATCTTTCTCGTACTGCGCTACCGCAACCTTCGCTCGCGGCCGATCAACTTCTACTACGCGAACATGGCCTTCGCCGATCTCTTCCTGGCTAGCCTGGGCGCGCCATTCCGTGCCCTCTACTACCTCAACATGCGGTGGACGCTCGGCGCCTTCCTGTGCCACTGGTTCGAGTACGCCGAGAACCTCGGCTACTTCGTCCACGTCTACTCGCTGACGATCGCCTCGTTCCTCATCCTTCAAGACGTTTCCTTCGTCCGCCGGACGAACTGCCGAAGTGAGGACACGGCTAGGACGACGTGCTTCCGTTCGTATGCCGTCTCGTCGTTCGGCGTCTGGACATTCGGCATACTCGCCTGCTTGCCGTACGCAACGTTGCGCCATTACGTGCGCGAACAATGTCCCCAGTCGGAGCACCACCTGTTTCTGCTTCCGGAGAAGCTCTACGGGCCTTTCGTTCTTGTCGTAGTGCCGGTGTCGATGGCGATCGCGTCGATTCTTCTGATCATCTGTTGCGCGTGTAGCATGCCGCGACGCTGCGTTACCACGTACCAGGAGCGGGTGCTGCTGCGGACGCAGAAGTCCACCCGGCATGTGTCGTTTTTTATGCTTCTCTACATCCTCTGTCAGGTAGGCGATATATTGCGATTTGATGCTATCGTATGGCAGTAAAGTGGGAATCGTGTAAAATACTAGAGTGTGGAAGACAGAACTTGCTGTTGCTCCGCTTTTTGTTCGTTGCTGTTGTTCGTTATTTTTTCTTAGGAATCTAATGTTATATAGTTATTCTATCCGTGCGCGCCGGATCTCGATTCACTCATTATTCCTTATTGTGGCCTACGTATGGCGTGCATAATTTTTGCGTCTGCTTCCATTGACAGTTTTGTGAGATTTCTATGGAGCAAAATCCGCCTTATTCTAATTCGGCACTCATTCCTGTCATTTCAATCCGAACTGACTTGTTCTGCCCGTCAGATTCCGCATTTTGCGTTAAAATGGCTCCACGTGAAGGGATTGGCATATAACGACACGTCACAGTTCGGCGCCTCAGGACTTCGGCTGGCGTCAGTTTGTTTCACGGCTGCTTACTTCAGTTATATTAGCGACGAAAAGGTGAGTTGAATGCGGTCACGTGAAAACGTTTCACTCTGCAAAAACAAAAGAAAGCGTCATTGAGGACAATAGGTTAAGGCGACTGAGACATTATAACGGCACATATATTACAAGAAGCACATAAGTAAAACGAGAGCTTGTAACTCTTCTACATGATAAATGTTTTGTTCGAGGTCCACGAGTGCAACTGCAAATAAACGGGGCATCAATGTTGCACGCGCTCGATTCCCGTGATTGTACATATGATAAAATATGAATAAAAAAATCTTGATAATAGAAAGGTTAAAAAACGCGTCATATCCGATTGTATTAGTTTAAATTGCTTAATTATTATTTCTATCACAATATTTGCTTTTCTCCTTGTTCGAAGGTGCTGTACAACGTACGCCACGTCATGGAGCAGAGGGGAAAACGCTACGGTAAAGACGGCAAGTTTGGACGAGCCTTGGACGGGAAGCATGGATCTTTTGTGGACAAGGTACCGCTGCAGAGGGTGAGCAATACTCAGTATGGCCCGCCGGGGGCACAAAGCGAGTTTCAAGAAGAGGTCGACGATTGCCTGGCGAACACCAGCGTAAACGCAAGTTTCTTGGGGAGGACGGGCGCCCGCGTTCCAGCGAACGGCCATAACAACGGATCCCTTGGCCGGAACGCGAGAAACAGCCAGCAGGTGGGGGCAAGACGCCATCACGCGGACGGAGACGACGCGACGATTCCCCTACGGCGAAAACAACCTGAAACCTATGTTTAGCCGCCCTTTAGCGATAAGATGAATGGGTTTTATATGTATGTGGAGGTTCCTTCGAGAGCGGCGAGATGGAAGCCGTGTGAGGAGTGAGAATGCCTAGTGAGGGCAATACGGCTTTCGTTTACGAGAGGTACGCGGCGGTCCTGTGAAATTGTCAATAATCAATCAACGAAAATCAATAGATTATTTGCCTTCCACCAAGTGTCGGTATGCCTGTAAACAAGGACAACTGTTTCATAGCACGAAATGAGCTCACTTAGCAGGAATTATCGTGCAATCACTGTTAAGCTAAGCGTTCGGCATGTGTGAATGCTATTATGTCACAGTGTGTGTATGAGCTTTGTGACGAAAATTCGAAGGCTGGCAAACCTTTAAACTGATGTTGGGGTATGAAGACCGTAGACACATTTCTGTTTTTTGGCAGGAAAGATTGAACTAGTTGATTCCAATAATGTCGGGTGGTGGCTGAAGCTATACGAACGTGCAATCACTTCAAAGTAAATACCCGAATTATCCGTTACACTGTATATACTACCCAGGCCACAGAAAAAATGGTAGCCTAGACCGATGATAAATGAGGTAACAAGCTTTGGCTGAGTTTATTCGTTAGAATCAGCCAATAATGCAAGACGATTAATAACTGCTTCATTGTGAATTAATCAATATTGTTAACGCACTCTATGAAAGCTACAACAAATAACGAACGAACCGATGCACCGCGATCCCCGTTTTTAGATGTGAAACATAGATGTGAAATCGATTTATGTAATATAACGTATGCACATGTTTGGATACGATGCTAGATATTTTTGATAGTATATATTGAAGAGTACTAATGTTGCATCCAATAGTTTCATGGGAGCTATTATAAATAAGACACGACTACAGCACAAATCAATCTACCGGTGCAATCATCATGTTGTTTGAATTTTGGGTGGATTTCTCTGTGGAACTCGTCACGATAGGTGACATGTCACCTTCGACACTCAACTTAATCTGCAATACCGCTTGTGTGTGAACTAAAAGAACCACACTTAAATATAGAGTGCCAGTTCTTGCAAAAGGATCACTAGCCAACGAAACAGCCGTCAAACCCAATACTTGCTTGGGCCGAAATCCAGGTTAGCTTGTTCGAAACGGATCCAATCAGCGTTTGCAGGTTGAACAAGGGATTCCATTGACTGGATATGCGGTTCAACGTGATGGTTGTCCGTTGAAAAGCTGCACGTTGAACGCGATGTACGACAACGCGAGCTCATGATTAAAACTACACTCCAACCCAACATAACTTTGACACCTATTAAGGATATGTATGTGTATATATATATATATATATATATAGTGAGGAAGCCGAAAGTTCCACTGAGTGACTCTTGTTTTGTTCCATTTGGACGTATTCGGTGCTATTTGACAAAGCTGCGACCAACTTTTTTTACTCCTCGCTGTTCTAAATCGTCAGAAACAAGAGCGCATAAAGTGCCCGGGAACGATGAAAGAAAGCTTGCTGATGAGTCGAACAAACGATATTGCACGATTATTAATTCTGAATTACGAATCTCTCCACGTCGGTCGCCCAGCGAAGGTTTTATTGTGCCAACATGAATACCTTGAGATCAATTGACAATTATTTCAATTATGATCTATGGTTAAAGCTAGCGAAAATCTTGCCAGCAAGTAAATAGGTTGTGGTCATTGTGACACGTTACTCGGAGCTCTTGCGACTTGGTGCATTACGACTCAAACTCAAAATGAGAAACCTGGCTATTTAATATTAAAACGTAGATGATTTTCGGATGAGATGCCGATATTTCTCTCACTTTATGTCATTTACGTGTATTGAACGGAACGCTGTAAACTGACGGTCAATGAATTTTCGTTATTGCGATCCGTCGTTACAGACAAAAACACTCGCTAGTCGTTGAGAGGCAGTTACCGGAACAGAGTCGCAATAGGTCACATACCGAAAATGCATCTTCATTAATGATGCTATTGCTCTATTTCTCAATGTAAACGCTACATAAAAGCGTGAGTGGGCAAAGCTGTATGTTTATGTAGAGACTATTGTACAAACACACAGAGTTAGACGAAGGGAAAATTACAGGGAATGAAGTCCATGGTCGGCTCGCTGAGCGCTTCTATTGTCCTATCAATGACCTTCGTCACCGTTCACAGTGCTGCGAGTTTTATGCTTTCGAACGGGTGTTGTTAAAGGCGAAGAAATAATCTCACCTTTCTAACAAAGGGCGATTCCTCGCATATTGTGTCCAATATAATCTTGCACTATCCGAGTGCTTGTCTAATGGAGGGCGATGCAAACTAAAATGTAAAATTTAATCGTGTAGAAATCTCGATTCAAGTATTGAGTAAACCCAATGTCTGATGGTTGGTACAAGATTACAATTATGCTTTAACATTACCCGTTTTGAGAGATCACAAAGTACGCAGTGGAGAAGTATAAGCATAGAGGCACTACCAAGCGTGAACCCAAAGGCAATAAAAGCAGATACACATTGTTATAAAATGCACTATATCTGAATATTCTTGCATAGGTAATAAATACATGAGTGAAAAAAGCGTTACCAAGTAGCACAAAGCGCGTGAGAAATAAAGCCGTTTTAAATCTACGGGCGAAGCAAGCGAATGCAGTCGTCAACGCACTTGGAGTCTATGTATGTAAGGCAGAAATGGCTTATTTGCACACAGAGAAGACAGCTAGCATAAGCGCGCCATGTTCGTAGTAGCCCGTTTACTTCGATTATTGAAGCCATATATTTCGAAACTTATATAAGATAGAGAATGATGTTTCGACGTCATCAGATTGTCAAAAATAATTCATGGGCGCCATGGGGCCGCTGAGGTTCAGCGTTCTGCTGGACGTTAAAAACAAGCGTTGTTGCTGGAACTAGTTCTTCTTTTAATCTCAGCTAAAGGGTCAGTTTATCATGTCATGGACAACCGAAGTTTGCAAGTTCCTATTGTTTTTATCAATTGGCGATGTGAAATTTTCAGTGAAAAAATAGATGTGTAGATTCCTATAACTCTTATTTATAACTGAGTCTGGGATTCCTTAGCATTTGATGCTTCAATTATTAGCGGATATTTAGCATTTCATCATTATTATTATTATTATTATTATTATTATTATTATTATTATTATTATTATTATTATTATTATTATCTCAATCAGTCTCGTAGCCTGTGTTTATTTAAACTTACGATAATATATTATATATTTATTATACACGAATGATCAAAATGGTCAATAAACTGCGATCCTCTAGAAATATGAGAACCCTTGTTATTTGTTAGATGAATTGTGTGATGGGCTGTGCTTCGTTCGCTTAAAAGGCACTTAAGATTATGCCTTGAATGTATGGCCTACTGATTTGTAAGAGTATGTATCGTATGCAAGTTAATCCAAAAACTAGACATTGTAAAATTCTACCGAAGAGCAGCTCTTCATCACCAATAGGTTTTGTAGCTCATAACTGTACTGTAAGATACTCTTGTCCAGCCTTAGGGATCTAGCCTAATAAAGATCCATTAAATATGACAGGTAAGAATAGGAATTACCCAACAAGCTGTACAATCTATGTATATTAAATCTAAATTCATAGCACATTTTGTTGTTGGATGTTCGGGAAGTAGTTAAGAATATTTTTACGCTACGTAGATTACAAAGTAAAATTCAACCGGCAAAAGGTAAAATTTAATTTCGTCAATAATTCTGTATTACAATGCACCGTAGCATAATATCGCCCTTACATAGGTAGTTCTAGCGTATATGATTCACTTAAAATCTGGCATATTTCTAACCAACAGAACCATGTTCTTCTTCAAGCGGCAGACGATTTAGAGGTGCTGAATATATATATTCAGGGTAACTGCAGTCAGTCGTATTATTGGTTTCTAGCTATAGAACGGGGCGTACGTGCTTTGGGCTTCTTAGTGCCAAATGTACACGCATTTAATCACCAACCTACCTTTCTCTCTACGCCCTTAGCTAAACAATTATAACGTTTTTACACGTAAACGGTACGTCAAGGGAAACTCATAGAAAAGCTGTGTTGAGCATGGTAGTGGTCTACTGTTTTACTCAAATACACATGAATCACAGCTTGTTAAAAACACTTGTTTCTTTGGGTAGCTTGAGAAAACGTTCAGGTGATCCTTTAGCAATTGCGAGTGAAGTCACTGCAATATTTTTTCGCTGTTATATCGTCGCTAAGATGTTTAGTGATAAGATTGTTTTAATGATAAGCCTACTCATTCTGTTCCAAAAGTAGCTATCACGGCATGAAAACGTTCGATATCGATGAATGCTCGCAAAGCACCACTGATTGGTTAGAAAAACGTATCTTAGGCTACTCTTGTTAAAAAGGCTTAAAAGCTTTTTCATTGTCTTTAAATTAGTAAAACCTTATGTATGTTCGAGTATTTTTATTTAGTAAGTGTTTAAATTAAACGTTTGAATAAATATCTATCGTTCTTACAAAACTGCGTCAATAATTGCTGAGACTTCTTATACCATTGGATAACCATATTGAACATTTATGCACCACACAGTAGTTCGACAAGAGACTCGTTTTAGGTTCAATACCAGACAATTTGGCTTGAAAAGTGGTTGTACCGCAGATGCGTATGATTTGTAAATCATAGACTCAATCGATTTGCGTAGAGTCATGGTTAAGCAGATTTCAGTGGCTTTTTTTCATATTGGTAATAGATCTGTTTTGAAACGTCATTACTTCTATAACGAACGGACTGTACTAAGATTTTGCGGCTAGATTCAGTCGACACGTCGGAGGAGCCGTAGAATTCCTAAATGTTTGTTACTAATTAAATGTTGATTAAAATGAGCATCTCATTAAGTTATCTTGCCCCTTACTTACACTATATCGAGGAATATTTCGCTTTGAAAACATCATGCAATTTGAGCCCTTTTTGCACTAGTAGAACACATATTTAATAATAAATGTAGTCCACAAAATGTATAATTCATAGAAGAAACAAGACAAATAGCATGTTAACCTGCAAATCTTTGGAACAGCATTGATACTCAAACAAGTCGCCAAAAAACCTGTTAACGAGGTCCGAATCTCCTTGGTGCAACCGCATACGAAGAGCGACACTCGTGAATGGACAGAAAAAATGGAAGAAGAAGAAAATGGGAGAACTTCGGAGGAAGCCACGGTTTTTCCCTTTGAATAGAATAAATATATAAAAACGTTGCATTTTTACAGCATGCGTACCACGCAACTCTCTTTCGAGGAAAAAGGACATCATTCAGGGACATTTGACTGAAAAAGCCTAATATATCGGTAACTTGCTGACCGTTTTGATGTAATCCATCACGTACCGTAGACTTTTACGTCCACCAAGGTCTACTGTTCAAAATACGCAATAATTCAATAAATAATAATGTTTAATAAATAATATAGATAGCTTACCGCTTTCATACTGCTCGTATATTGTGATCCTTTAGACCATGAACTCAGCACCTGGCCGTTTTCATAGCTTCAAGGCAGCTTGTTGCTTAGGGCCTAAATTAGAACCTAAGTGAAGTCGTGTCGACATTGAGCATTAGGACATAAACGACTTCGTTAATTATTTTCACGAACTTAAACATCAGGTATTGGTACGTTGCAAACGAATTGTTTATTGACTTAGGCAAGCGATGCATTGGTCGGTATACCCTTAAATACATGCCCGTTTGTCACGATTATCGATATCGTAATATCGCCTGTATCTAATTAACGGGAATCATTTCGACTCACTATCGCCTCCTTTGTTAACCCAGAAAAAACAGTATGTTGGCCACCAGACTTCCGTGTAGCCAGACGGCGACACCAACAGTCATGGCCACAGTACCAACACAACAGAAATTAATCAGAACCGTTTGTTCGGCCATACCAGCGGCAACGTCAACGGCAGAGCTTCGAAAGAAGGCTGCACTGTGACACTTCGCTGCGATCGAAGTGTTGCTACATGCCGGCACCAGGTACAGTGTACGATTAGTGGAAATAGAATGGCTCTAGGCGAAGGAATCTGCCACGACCACTATTTTCTTCCTTCTTGCTAAAGCATTTAGCTCAATCGTCAGAGAAGGCGGCCCCTATTGACGATCGGTTGGCCACTCTGTCTGCTGATTTCCAGTGCTCGTTGGTGATACGCTGTGAGATAGTCGGAAGTTGGATTGATAAATGACATATTATAAGCTTGCCTTGGGCAAAGCCAGCATCGTGATGCATCTTGGGAGTGTTATATAAGGATAGCATTCTGGTGTTTTATGTAAGACGTAGCGATTTTCTGCTTTCTGCTTCGAGTTGTGTTTTTTACACACGTAAAATGACAGTAGTCTGTATCTCTTGGTTGGCCATTTTCTGGTATGAATAAACGTCCTTTACATTGGCGACGTATTTGCAAAAAATCTACGAGCTTTAATTTAAAATGAGAGGGTTTATAGGCGTCGGCCTTGTTGTTTGATTCCAGTAGCTATTAGCCCCGGACGAATAATCTCACTTAATGCAACCTTCGGCCCAAATGCTGTGCTTGATCTTGCTGAGAAGAGACTTCAAAGCTTCACCGTGAGGAGAAGGACTCTAGACACCAAATGATTTCGCAAAGTTTACTCTGAACAGTACGGCAATACAGCGTACGATTGCTTTATAATAAGTAAACTTTTTTCTTGACACCGCAAAAATAAAACGTTTAATCTTTGAAAAAAATTTTTCCTCTTCGTTCAAATGTGGTCGTTGAAGATTCTTCTCAAATATTTATTTTTTGTCAGTATCATACGCTGCGTGCATTCTTGCCTCTACAAAAAAATGTCTTTAGCATGGTAGTCTAGAAAAATTAGGATAGCTTATAAGAAAACCCTTTTTTCATATACAAAAACCAAACGGATGGAGGAAACGTAGGCGAAAACAATCTGTATTTATTAGTCATGCTCTGAAATTATTGTTAAAACGAAGATAGATAAATGTACTAAACTTATCGCTATTTTTAGTATAGACGCTATTTTTAGTATAGTATGCTGGGGAATTATACTTTTATAAAAATTTGCAGTCGTTTGGCTAACGGCTGGTTGAATTCAATACGCAACAAATTGTTTTGTGTGACAAATAGGGCGCTACAGCCTCGTCGATATGCTTTTCACAAATGATATGACGTAAAAAAGTTTAGTCTTAAACGTTGGAATAGCGTATACACGTCAACATTACGCATCAGTCTTCTGCGATCCAAAAACTAGATCATGGTGGAGATTTTATCGGCAGTGCGTCGAACACACCGTGTTTGCGCCATTGGCTAATGAGCTCTGGAAACTCTTCGGCCAGAGTACTCAGCATGAGCGCCTCAAGACGTCTATTCTGATCGGCCGTCAAGTAGTTTTTCCAGTCGTTGACCGACCCTTTACGAATATGGTCTTTGATTTCGAACACAGAAACGGCAGTCGCATTGCACATGGCAAATTGTCGCATCCCTGTGAACACGCAACGTCGATCGTTAACATTAATGGCAGCAACGGCCTAAAATTCGCTCAGTGTGTCTACGGTGCAAAGGGACGGGCAATCTAATCAGAATATGTAACTCGTTAACGTGTATATGCTGGAAAGTATGTGTTGTATGTGTATAATGTATATTGATCATGCGACGAACGAAAGAGTGACAAATTTCGGAAAGAGAAGAGAATCGACATGAACCAACCTTCGGGCAGTTCGTCGATGTCATAATCTATCTTAAACTCTTTGAAAGTTTCTCGCATCTTCTTGACAGAACTTTGCTCTATCACTTTTTCAAGAAGACCTGCTTTTAACTTTTCCTCGTACGGTTTGCCCAGAAATCTGAAACATACGGGCATACGCGCTCAGCGTTACAACTTCCACTGTTTAAGTACGTTAGCCGTATTGATGGAATGGTATCAAGTACGCGATAGGATTCGAAATATGAGCTATCATTGTGCCAAAACGCTACCTTTTGAACCTTTCATACAAATGATCTTGTCGCTTTGATTGTTTATTTCTACGAATAACTTCTTACTGCGGCGCTGTGGATATTTTAAGCGCAAGTATTTTAAATGTTGCAAAAAACTATCAACTAAATATTTTGTTTTTCCATTCACCCTAGTTAGAGGTCACTATAGTTTTTGGTTTAAACCAGAAAAAAGACCGAGGCACTGAGAAGTCATATGGCTCGCTAAAGTTAGAGCAAAACAATGCATTTTTTGCAAACTCGAAGTGTTTTGAATACCTTCCTAGTTTAAGAATTTCTTCTGGTCCGTTGGTTTTAACGTCCTCGAAAAAAATGATGTGTAAATTTGGTTGATGTCTCTGGCGAAGAAAAGAGCGGACGTGGTCAAAGTAACTCCCAAAATCGGTTTTACCAGCTATAAACAGCTCGAAGAATTCGTCAAACGTCCCATCGGTAAAATTATATCCTGGATAGACCTGAAAGAGAGGCAAAAGGGACAAAGACTGGTCACTGAAGAATTTCGGATTCATCAATAATTACCGACATAATGACTAAATAATGATAACAATAAGAAGGACCATATAGATACGGAGCTCTAACTTGCTTATAAAACAAAAATTCGTGACCTAAGAAATGCCCGATGGCCAATAGGGGGCACTGAGAGAAGTACTCACACTGGCACGCGTTGACTTAGAGTATAAAGAACGCTCTGTGCCGTGTGAAATAATTGCTCCTTAAGCCATAGTCAATTATTATATCCGATAGCTGGTTTTAACTAGTGTACGCTTCTAATGCATCAGTGGGACCACGACTGAATTGGAAAACTTTTCGCTCACCTAAGAGAAAAATAATCTCGTAGAAAAACAAATGAAAGCAAGTACCTTGGTAGTGTGCCAGTAGAATGAAATTAAACAGTCCTTGGGATTTCTCACTACGTAGATGTACTTTGCGTGCGGCGAATAAGGAACGAGATTGAATGGAAGATGCGTTTTGATGGCACCAGGTCGGCGCATATGTTTGACGAAGTCACCGCCCAACAGCTCCAGAAATGGCATGTCGGTCATCCACTGTGCTAGGCTTGGCGGCTCTTGTCCGTCGTTAAGTATTAGGTAGCAAATCTCCTGTTGAGTTTAATCACGGTTTGTTTGCATGACATTGTTTATTGCCGACGGCACACGACATAGACTCCGAACGGGGCAAAATGCAAAGCTCTTCTAAATGATTACCTTTGGCCCTGGTATTTCTGCTACGGCATGACAGCAACAATTGGAGTGCCATTTAAGACATACGGAACGTGAGAGGGAGCGAGAAATCTATGTAACCATCTATGTAACCAACATCTATGTAAAAACCTGTAACCAAGTAGTTCCACATTTGGGATACGTCGCGATAAATATGTCCTCCTTCACCGGCTTATAGTTCACTGCGCTCCGAAACCTATCGATGTTGAACGCTGCAGAGAGACGGAAACCATCCATGTCGTAATAAAGGGGTCGAAGGCTGGATGGCACGTCCACCCCGGTCTGGTTGACAGAAGCCGCCATTAGTTGAGTTGGCTGTCGTGCTTGTCGTGCCTACTATTCGATTCGGGCACTTAGACACCTCTTCTGAAAACGTAGGTTGATGTTTACTCTCCAATCATCAATTCCAGGAAAAGATATTCGTGAAACGAATATGGTCTGCTGTACTAAAACAGGCAGGGAAAACTGCGTTCTACCTGTGATAAACGCGTGTGACAGACAAGTAAAACACCATTCACTGAGTTTAAATGTTTTTTGTCAAGTGGATAGTTGTCAGGAGGACATAGCCGTTATGCGAATATATTCTCAGTGGCACAAACTAAAGAATACATTTCTTATTTACTTTTATTTTTTTTATCTATTGGATGATTTTAATAGGTAATCGCAAAGCAAGTTTCTAGATACCAAGAGTGGCCGAAGAATCAGAAGCTCGGAATCCGGAGGTTTAAGCAAGATTATTGTTAATAACGGTACATAATAATATTATACATAGTCATTAAGTAGGGGTATCTAGCACAATTCGTTTCTGGCCACTGACACAATCTAATAATGTTTAACAAAAAGCTCACACATGTGTGTACCGACCACACAATCGACATAAGCGCCGCCCTTTGTCGAACAATAAGAATGGTTTTTATTTTGCTTAACATAACATTTCAGTTGGATTCTCATGAGGGGATGAAAAGAATTCTCTAATCAAAAAGCGATTTCCTTTAATGTCCAACGAACGATCGTGTTAGTTAGATTGCAATCCAACCGAATTTACGTTCATTGCAGTTGTTTTTGAATCGAACGGTGAATTCTAACGTTGTATATGCTAAAAATGCCTATAAACACCAAAAGCTTTAGTACGTCTACAGCATACCGAATGCTTTCCAGTTGGAGAGAAAAACGTGTCTAAAATTAATGGTCGCGGTGGACCTAAATATGCACACACAAGCAGGAATTGCAGATTTTGGCAGATGCTGGATTGTACAGAGCGAGGCGCTGTTGGCATCCGCAAAGCAGGTACCGTTTTCGCCAGTGGTTTGTAATAGCTATAACAGACGGCCAATTAATGCCGACCCGGGTATCCGTAGAAGGCGAAATATGACATGGACGTCACACAGCTTTTTAACACCGTAGTGTGCAGATGGCTCGTTGTTTAAATCGATCCACTCTCATATTCGAGTAGAAAAATAAGCTATCTAATTTGGAAATGGACACGAACATATGCCAGTCGACTAAGTTAGGGGCAATACGCGACAACATCTAACACAACCTTCCGTTGAGGTGTACGTTTTACGGCAATATTAGCAATACTTTATTTTTTCGGGTTGATGTGGTCGTCGCTTACCGGTGTGAAAACACTGCTTGCCTGATTGTGATACTAATGGTGCTACATGGCTCTGAAAACAGGGCTTTCTTAGTAGCGTAGCTATCCGGTGAAGCCACTTTGCTCTGGTGATAATGACTTATCTTATTCATCTTAAGTAACTTTTAACGTCCACGGTAGCGCTTTTTGCGTTACTTTGTAAGATGAACCGCATAAATGTAAATATGCAACGGCGGAGATCCAACTCGTGCACCTACGTGTTCACTCCGGTCGCAGGGTGCACGCGAATGCACCGATTAACCGAGCTCGACAGCTTATCCCCGTTACCAACCAATAGCCGGCTAGTCCGTTAAGCAGAGCGTCATAGCGCCGCCTACCAAGTGCTTCCCTGTCAGGAACATTCCTCCAGTCAAACGTAAGCCATGCTCCAGCTGAACAGTCGGTGAAAAGCTAGCATTTAACTGATCGTCTCCTTCCTGGGCAAAAATCGGCGCACGCGAAACAATAACACGTATAAATATGACGGAGGAAAAGCCAAGCGCTCGGACAGGGACTGCGCGAGCGAGTGGCGCATGGGTACAGTGACAACTCTCGCGGACTTCGAAGAGCGTCGGTCAGTTCAACAAGCTACTGTAGAATAGTTCACGACTGTGTGCCTGAGACGGGTGGTTTCACAAGTACTCGGTAACGTAGACCACCTGTTAGGACATAATTGACAGGTGCAGTCTGTAGCGAATACTATACGCCGAAGGGCACAAACGTGGACCAGAAGCGATGACATTTTATTCTCTAAGCGACAATACATTTGCCACTGTCAGTCTACGTGATTGCCCGGTACGCTAGTAAAGCGCCAAAATCTAATCTAATGATGTGCGATAAAATCGATGCGATAAATAAGAATATCCGCCCCCGAGCGGAGCTAACCCAAGGGCTGTTTACTATTTGCGTTCGTGCCAACCGTCACGGCAAGGACCGCCAAGTGATCACAGAGTGAGCCGTATAAATTACAGGCTCAACTGCACCAGTCATTACATAAAGTTGCGCATTTCCAGTTTAATACCGATTGCGTCTTCTGAATCTCGCCCAATAGCAATGATTGAATGATTGAGGATCTTAATTTTCGCGGAGTTTACCGCAATATATATATATATATATATATATATATATA
>MNPL01005456.1:0-20835 GCA_002081605.1 Tropilaelaps mercedesae
ATATATATATATATATATATATATATATATATATGTACGCCATGCAGTACATAATCTCGAAAAACGTTGTATTTTATCTGTTCTGCCCATGATTGTGACGATTTCAAAGCATGGTAACTGGAACGGGCTGATTGCTGCCCTGCTAAATCGGCACACCGATATTGTTGTTACTTCAATCAAGATCAACTCGGATCGGCAGGAAGCTGTCGACTTTACGGTACCCTTTCTTGAGACCGGGATTGCCATCGTTGTCGCCAAACGGACCGGAATCATCTCGCCGAAGGCGTTTTTAGGTAATATAAAATGACCGAACAACTCGATCGGCACAACTAAGTCAATACTGAATCATCTATAATTTTGTGTTGTTCGGTAACATCGTACCAAATTGGTTATGCTGCTAGATGTGTCCATTGTTGTAATGTAGCCCCTACTTCATTATAGTGCATGGGAATGCAGAAAATTTTGTCTCGATAGTCGGTCTCGATTTGCAAAAACTCTAGGCTTTTGACATTAGATCTAATTTTCTAACAAAATGACTCGTTCTTTCTAGTCATCGGGGAAATCCTAGTAATATTCGTTGGCGATAAAGTGAATGTATTTAAAGCGAACGCTTAGAGGTGTTCAATAGTTAAACGGCGTAGGATTACACGAAGATCACATCACAGTCCACCAGACAAACAATGAAAATCCCTAAGCTATCGCGCATGATATTACGAAGAGGGATGTACAATTTTATTGTATCCCGGCATGTTTTTGCAAGGCAAAAAGCGACCGCAGTCTATATTTTGAAGACTTTTATGTAAATAAAGGCATACAGTCGCAAAAATAGGTTCTATTCACTTACCATTCAATACTGGACGGTCTTAATGCATAAGTTTAATTTTCAAAATTCTGAAGCCCGAGCCACACCACAGAACTTTCAAATGTCACTCTCTCAATAAAAGAATAATAATACAAAAGACATTGCGAATCTGATTGGAGTTTCGCAAAGGATTCGTGAGCCATAGCCAAATATTTATAGCATATTGAACCACAGGCACTAACTAATGAAGTTATATTTCCTACATTAATAAAATGGTCCTAACCCTAATAAAATGGTGTTATATTTCATTGCCACGTCAACAATAGTAATTCATATTATTTTAATAACCTTTATCAATTTGATCGCATGTCCCTGTGGCTATAAATGTGCCGGTAACACGTTTGATACCCTGTTCTTCAAAGAGCACAGAAACAACGTACAGAATTTTCGAACGTAAGATTCGCAGTATCTGTTCATTTCGTTATGCTCTATATTACAATTATTGTACCGTTACGTATTATTATCATAATATCCAAACTTGGCACAAATATACAGGGCAAAAGGCTTTGTCGTTTTTTGACGGGCACCACAGTGATCGCTCTTAAGTCGAGTTTGTGACGAGAGAAAACATCGCATGTAATTACCGTTATCTGCCAACGCTCAACGGTTGGAACCTTCGACTGCGAGGCGGGCCAAGGATTTGCTTTTGTTTTAACCACCCGTGGCTTTTGACCTATTCGTGAATTAGATTTCAAATAGCCTCTTTCCATCACTGTACCAACCGTACCATTCGTTTTTGTTGGGCCTTGCCCCTCTAATTAGTTTAACATTAAAACCTTTTCATTATTTCAGAACCTTTCGATACTATATCATGGCTACTCATTCTACTGGTTGGCATCCAGGTAGCGGCATTTTCTATCTTCATTTTCGAGTTCCTGTCTCCGGATGGCTACGACATGAAGATCACGCCTCCCAGGGGTGAGAAACGCCGTAGAGGTTTTGTAAAGGGTTGCTTTTATTTATACACTGTAGTACACCATTATCTCTCATTCGTAATCGTATTACCATTCTGATTCGGATGGAGTGTCACACACTCGATTAAACTGCCATTTAACACCTATAGACACCTAATTTTTGCAGTATAGGAGCAACAAAACCATGAACATTCTGTTGATCAAAGACTGATTGACAGTAGAATTCTGTCAATTATTATATTTATATGTATAACTGTTTATTTATGAAAAGTCTTTTTTAGGATTGCATTTAAATAGGTGCACTTCGTGTTACTTGTGCTTGATATCCGTTCACAAAATTTAATTATCATAGCGCAACTGTGAGTGTGGTCAAAGTGTACATATTACACTCTCGCTTTTATGCAGGTTACAAATTTTCGTTATTTCGCACTTATTGGCTGGTGTGGGCGGTACTTTTTGGAGCGGCGGTGAACGTAGACTGCCCCCGAGGTTACACGGCCCGTTTCATGAGTAACGTCTGGGCCATGTTTGCCGTGGTCTTTCTTGCCATCTATACAGCCAACCTCGCCGCGTTTATGATCACCCGCGAGGAGTATTATGATCTTACAGGAATCGAAGATGCTCGTGTAAGTATGACGCTACTTTCAAAAGCCGTTAAGTAGTCTGAACGTTGCGGATAGTTTACTATAGAAAAGTGGCCTATAAATTCGAAGAGACTGATCGAACCACTCAATGCCACACCGGTGACGGTGAATTTCGAATGCCCCACAAAATGGCTAAAACGTTTGTCAACTTCTGGACAATGTTGTTTAACTCAGAGCAATTTTTCTGTACCCCATAGATAGGTTCTTCAGAATTTACCGCAAATGTGGTGTTAAAATCAATTTTTAGCAATATACAAATAGGTGGTAATAAAAAAATACGGAGCATGCCGCATAAAGTCTCTCTATTTGACATTTCAAGTGCTTTCATTCCGATATGTTTGGATATGTCTACAGCTCGGGTGAGCTTTTCAATAGTGACAATGTGACCCATATAAAATTACGTCACCAATCGCCAATCATATACAATGAATACATGAAGAGAAATTAGAATGAAGTATTTGTAAAGGCAATAATAAATGCGAGTCTGTACCTTTCAAGCACCAAACGAGCAAGTTACGTCGATAATTCTTAATATATTAGCACAGCATATCGTCTTACAGCACATATCTTGAATAAATGTCAGTTTTAATTACCATAAGCATTAGGAAACTGTGCTTGTTTCATGGATATACGCCGTAGAAAATCTGTGAAGTTATTTCGCTTATGTACAATTTTTTTTGATTCACGACAAGCGGGTCAAGGCACTCAGGAGTTACCAACCAGGCACTCCTGCGTCATTCCTAAACTACGTATATATTTATATACATATACAGCGCCGCCTATGGGCCGCAGGTGGCAATCGGGTTATTTATGTCGTTAGCCTAAAACTGCCCCATCCTACAGCAAAAATACAGTACCTCTCGGAGGACGCATTCGCCCTGAAAGAGCATTGTTTCTCTTGTTATACCTCGTATAAGATAACGGGTGTACGGCTGAGTGATAGCTAGTACTGGAATCTCTTTGTGAACCCATTTGTCTAGTAATGCATCGCGGGGTGAGAAAGTGATTCAGGAGCACCGCCAGAACTGGTATCAAGGTCTGCTGGTTGAGCTCTTGGGAAAGCGGGGATGGCGTTTTTCACAACGCGGAAAGGCTCTTACCATGAAACAATAAGGACATAGCAATAGCGTGATGAATCACATCGGATATGGGCATAACAAAGAAAAAAGCGGAAGATAACGTGTGCGCAGATCATAAGGTCGGCACAAAATTATCAGCATGGTGTACGTTAATATGTTGGGTAAAAAAATATCAAAATGACAAAACGTTATCGTTAGTTCGTAAAGTTAGTTGAATAGAGAAAATTTTACACCTCTGCCTAGCCTTATGTTAAGTCTTGTGACCTGCAGTTAGGTATCACTTCTGTAACATTATACATCCATGTCAAGAATACCAACTCTTGTGATTTTCAAGCAATTCGCTTTTCGTTGAAATACAATTTTCTCACAAGCATTTTCACAAACTTTTTGTCCCAAAAACTCCCATTGTGCTTCCAGCTTAGATATCCACATTTGATGGAGCCACCCTTTCGTTTTGGAACGATTCCCTATGGAAATACTGAGCAGGTCCTTCAACGTAACAAGCCCACGATGTACGAATATATGCGACCCTATAATAGGTCGAACGTAAATGAGGGAATCAAAGCCGTCAAAAAAGGGTAAGTTTGCACGTTTATTGGAGTTTCCCGTATTCGAACAAAATATCCGTGGCCAAGTACTTTCTTGCTTAGCCAATGTAGGTTAAATCTAGAATAGTAGCGCTATCAGAGGACCTAAAGAACCGTTTTGAATGTATACAACCATTTTGTAAAAAGCATATTTTAAAGCAAATTTTATATTTATGTAGATCAGACATTTCGTAATATATGCGTTCACAGGTTATTCGTAACGTTGTGGTTATTGGC
Source organism: Tropilaelaps mercedesae (assembly GCA_002081605.1). NCBI lineage: Eukaryota > Metazoa > Arthropoda > Arachnida > Mesostigmata > Laelapidae > Tropilaelaps > Tropilaelaps mercedesae. Next base: position 4,324 of record MNPL01005456.1, read on the forward strand.
AATTGATAAAACATGCACAAGTCGTCAAAAGTCTGCTCGCAAGCATGAGTACTGTCAGTCACGTAAAGATAACAGTTTCAAAGTGATTATGTATCTGCTTATAATTGAAAACGACGTTTTTACAATCATTGAGTAAAAAACTAACTGAAATTCGCCTGAGAGTTCTACGTGCGTAAGTGTTAGCGGCAGGTTTAATCTAACATTCATACTATACACCATTCTCCACATGTTCAGTGTGGCTAATTCAGAGTAATATTAGTTTTTCCATCATCTTCAACAGCACACTTGACGCGTTTATCTACGACGCAACTGTACTTGACTACTTTGTGGGTCAGGATGACGAATGCCGACTGCTAACCGTCGGCTCGTGGTATGCTATGACAGGCTATGGATTTGCCCTGCCCAAAAAGTCGAAGTATTTACAGGTATGCCGGTATACAATTATTACAAATTAGATATAAACAATGTAGAGCGTTTCTACTCTACGTAAAAATGAATTCCCATGTTTAATTCGCAACTGTTGAACTAAAAAGCAAATAGTATACAAACATTAGAAAGAATGCATAGAGAAATATGAACATTATTTTAATTTTTTTAACGCCCGCTAGATCGAATGAATGAAAAGCAATAGGGGACCAGACTTGGCTCCTTACGAGCCTCCGATTGGGTAAGGTGGACTGTGAAATTGAAAAATTTACTCTAAAACTTCAGTCCTTGATAGATTTATAATAATAACTTAGTCAAAATTGTTTAGGGCTATTAAACGCATAGATATCAGGTTAGTTCTCATAATTTATCTAAGAGATGATGGCACTTCTATCAACAGATGTTCAATCGCCAGATGATTGAATATAGAGAACACGGGGACCTCGAGCGACTTCAGCGATTTTGGCTACAAGGAGCCTGCAAGCCTGATAAAAGGAAAAGGTTTGTAGAGTTTTCAATAGTAAAGAATATAATACAATTTTAGTACGAGGCATTTAGGTATAGTAGGTTATATATTTTTTTTTTTACCTCAGAAATTTTCAGAAGCCATATCGAACTATGCCGCAATTTGTTTTTTTTGTTTCTACTCCGTGTTTTAAAAGGCGCTTTTGTTGTAAGTAGGAAACTTTGAAGAAACTCAAATTTTCATCCCATACACACATATAATATGAGAAAAATATGCCACTGTTCAAAATAGATAACGTAATTTTCTTAGCAGTATTATCATCGGGCTCTATATTGTGCCTGTAACGATTAAAACATATTTGATTTCGAGGGAGGTAGTGCCTACGTCCTCTAAAGATAGACCTGTTCCCAGCACAAAGTCTTCCTACATGGTTGACTTTTACCAGCCCCAAACGACACCTTACGTAAGAAAAACATAGTTTCTTCTCAAACTCCGTGTGACTCTTAGCTAGTAGTCTCGTTAAAATGTGGTTGTTCTTGTATAGTCTCATACCAAATCGTGATAATATTTAGCTTGAGGATTGTCTGTTGTGGCGCGTTTACATGAGCGTGTATGTGCTTTGTTTGCCAATGCCTCTGAATAATCAACAGGAATGCAGGTAATCCTTTGGACATCAACCAGTTTATGAGCGCCTTCTTACTGCTCGGCTGCGGGGTTCTTCTCACGGTGGTGCTGCTCTTACTCGAGCATGTCTATTTTAAATACTGCCGAAAGCAGTTGGCCAAGGCCACTTCTGGCAGTTGTTTCGCCCTCATCAGTCTGGTGAGTGCCAGGTAAGGACCAGGCATTGTCTGGTCCAAGTAAACAAAAATTTGAAAGCCACTTGCAAGGCAAAAATAATGAAAATTATGGAAAAGAAATTTAAAAAGACGTCAACTACACACGAAGACTGAAAAGATAGTACTCTTTTTGGTAATAGAATGAAACAACGCGACCTATACGCGGTATAATACATCATGGCACGGATCATTAGGAAAAAGCCAGGTGAAAATAAACCTTCTGAGGAACAGTAGCGGTCGGTTGCGGCATAACTAGGCCACATTGATGGTCTCAACTAACTGCGTTTGATGACGAGAGACCAAATAGATGTCCTCGGCAATTTTGCCTTAAATTCATTCAGTGGACTCGTTTGGGATTACCCGTAATAAACTGAAGGAAACCACAGTCTGAAAATGTGAATTGTATTTGTTTTTTAAGTCACGTAAAAAGGTGAGCCTTAAAAAACAGTCAGGCTTTTTCATTAAATAACAGCTAAGCAGTCGCGATCATGTGGCAATCTTGCGTATTGCTTGGACACCTAATTTAAATTGAAAGCTAATCACCGAACTGTTTGATCATACAACGCTTAGTGTCGTATCGCAAAGTAACTCGTACTTCATTTGCAGAGTATGGGCAAGTCTCTCAGTTTCCGGGATGCTGTGTACAGCGCTCAAGGAATGCTTCTCAGGCGAGCTACGGAGAGCCGCTTCCTGCAAGCCGCTGGTGAGTGTAAAGTACTTTTGTCATTAAGAACATTATTTATAGTATGGTAAAAACTCAATGCGATCATGCATAAAAATGTTTGGATACATTGTTCAGACGTATTACTACTAGAAAGCTGTTTTCTCCTGCTTTAGATGCATAACGTGCAAATGCGTATAAACGGAGTTCATAGTTGCACAGAAATAATACACTCTATCGGTACGAATATGTATTACGCTTATTAAGATGTAGTGCTAAATTATACATTTGGCTGCACTCTTGTTAATGGCAGTATAAAAATATACTGTGTGGCAAGGGCTACAAACAATAAGCAGCCTCTTAATCTGGGAAATAGCTAACGGCCCGTGACATTGTCGTAAGAATAATACGTGCATAATACTAAATTATCGTCACAAATTTATTCTTATTGGCATGAATTTGAAGCACAATGTTAGTTCTAGATTTAGTTCAAATGTGTGCCTATTTTGTCTCGTATGCCGAACATACGCTAATTTTACTTCCTAAGTCCTTTCAGAAAGCCACTCAAGCGGGATTTATTATGCATTTTACTAAGAAATCTGCTGTCGTCGCTGTAGCTTTTACCGTTAAGATCAGCCTCCGCATTCGTATCAAGCGGATATATTCAAATAAATTTCTGTAAATATATATCCATGGATAAAATATTTAATACGTACTAAAAACGCATCAAACAATAATATAGACGACCGGTTTATCAAATAATAAAGGCCGTACAAAAAACTTTTGCTCGTCATCTTTAGGAAATTAACTGAGGTTCGAGGACAACCCAACAGGTTTGTCACTTTCAGCCCTTGCTCTTATGCTAATTTCACAAAACTGTACTATCTGAAACGCTTCGCCATATCTTCCGAGGTCAGCAAATGCGCTAGGCAGGAAATGGACATAATGACATTAGGCGTTTGTCTTTCTCTGTCAAGTTCTCTAAGTGCACTTCATATGGAACTGTCTCTTACTGCAGAGCATGAACGGCTGCAAGCTGATGTGGCGCGTTTGGCCCGCGAGTTAGATGCTGCGCGGCAGAAAATTAAAACGCTTGAGGGTGGTTTAACCGGCGGGACAGCGAAAAACGCTGGTGGGAGCGGAGGAAGTCTGGACGAGTTACGCCAAAGTGGGCTTGACACAGGGTCAGTACCGGGCTCACAGCGGGGCGCGAGGCAGTTACCCCCACGTCGAACACCTCTCACGGGTCCTCTGGCCATTTCCGGTAGTCATCCGAATGTGGCAGACAACAACATTATTGGACTTCGCCAAGCATCGATACATAGTAATACATCCGCCGGACTAGAGTCGCCTACTAGGAGGTATGGTTCGGTCGCGCACTGTTCTAGACGTAGCTGTACTGTAGTTAATTGCAATCTGTATTAAGGAGTTTCTCTAATCACTAAAGAGATTATGGTGTTTGCCGGCCTTTTGCAGATGTAGGCAGACCCCCTAACTATAGATTACATTTCGCCTACTCATATGAACTTCACTCGAATTCTTGAGCAAAAGTGCGCAAAAGGTATAATCATACATTGGATTATTAGTACCTATTGGGTGATGGGTTGCGCATTGTGACTTCTACACGTAGAGGTGTACTAGAGCTAACGCCCTCTAAAATTACTGATTCGAAATGACAATTTGCCAGCATATTAACAACCATATGCTTTGTCAACCTGCTCTACTACACCAACACAGTTTAGCGCGACTCACCGGCAGCCACGAAGATCTTCTCCGGCATCGAGATCTCACGCGAACCAAGGTAAGTAAAATTCGCTAAATGGCTTTCATAGAAGCTCGCTTTTACTCCACTGATCTCAGGCGTTGAATTGACGGTGACAAATCGATGAGTTATGCAGCTGCACTACACATCGTCTTAGAATTTTCTCTCTTTTGGGTTCGAGCTGTTGCACTAACTTGCGCTCCCTTGCAGGTTCACAGCAACGAGCCTCTCGTGATCACTCAAATGGGTGCCCTACCGGCTGTTCCGCCGCATAGTGTCGTTTTCCAGCAGCAGCATGCAATGGCCAAGGCGCATATAATGGAAAAGGAGACCGTCTTATGATGACCACCTTTTTTTTGGCAGGACGCCCAGTGCTGGTGACCAGACAACGTTAATTCAATGCGTTTCTCGGCCCGTTTGTCCGTTGCTGGCCAACCACGCACGGAGGTGCAATCGCTGCTATCGGTGGCTACGCTTGTCATTAATACGTAGTGAATAAATAGTCGCCTTCAGAGAATAGTCACGTACCAGCAACCTGCCGGGGTTCTTATGGCCAACGCTCAAGCCATGCTCTTCTTGTACCTTTATCGTCCTCTATTGTGAATCAGCTTATCATATTACAGGCAGGCCCTGTGCGGGGTGCAGGATACGTTGTGCTTTGTACGCTCTAGACTGTATCTTCTTGAGTAGCCAGCCAACAGCCGAAGTGCAGCAAGGATTTCCGGGGCTGCGCGATCGGCCAAGGAGTGTTGAATCTATTTGTGTATTAATTGACACTTTCGTGTGCCCGTCGTGTAACTCGTTTAAGTCCTGAAAGTTTTCCGGCCGAATCGTATAGCCTATGGCCCGCGACGTAGTCCGCTCACATTTGCGCAAGATTTGTTTTAAGGAGTTGCCCAGGTCGTGGGAAATGCGCGAACTATAACTAAAAACCTCTTTAGCTTTCCAGGAAGGCAGATTCCTGTAAAAAATAACACTCAGCAGTTAAGTGGCGTTGTCTACTTGCAGGAATTAAACAAGCCGTGAAACCACAGAATCATGCATGTGTTCTATAAACAAGAAAAAGAACAATAATTTGGAACATTAAGGCTCAAACAGTTGTTCATTATGCATTAAATCTAGGATTAGCAATTTTATTTTATAAAAAGTTGGATTTATTATGCATTAAATTTAGAATTAATAATTTAAAAATTTTAACAGTAAATTTTTTAAGGTGATTAAAAATACAAAAAATATAGGTTATATATAATGGATAAAAATGAAATAGCATAAATATAAATACCTAATCTTGACGTGACTGAACCTTTACGGCGCAATACGCGCCTAATTGTGCCTACATTTCGCACTTCTTTGAGATTTCGAAATCAGGCTTAGAGCCGACTTCAGCTCCTGAACGTCTTTCCATCTTCGAACTGAATCTACTACAAACCTATACGGAAATTACTATAGCCCTTGCACGAAGGTGAGCCTAACTTCCGCGTGACTTTTCATTGGGAGCTTTCAATGACTGAGTTCTGTCATGGAGCTCTTGGCTCGGTTTGTTAACATCTCCTGCTCGAATGAAATCGATGAAACCAGAAAACAAACCACGAACGGATGTAACAGTAAAATGGAATAGTAAGTTCTTGATCGTTTGAGGATATGTCGACGTCATCGTTAAATGACGAAAATTAAAACTGATATATAGCTATAGACAGAAGAAAAATATGGTTGAAAAATATAATGATCATTGATTCATTTACATTCAACTAGTACTACTACTGACAAAATAATAACGACTATAATTACGATGATAAAATGCTAAAAAAATGGTGATGTGATAGTAATAATACTGTTGCTAATAATAATCAAGCGAATAGGTTAAGCCACGCTTAAAAATGCTTAAGCATTAGTAGAGTAACGTAGAAACAAATGAGATTCTGTTTATCCTGAAGTGGTTGCCATACATTCACTCAATGGAACATTGCCACGGATAGAGTAAAAATACGGAATAGTTGATATAAGGACACTAATAACAATTATTCAGATTCACTATATGGAGCAATAAAGTTAGCTTGAGGTAATAATATTATATTGATAACGAGTATGGCGATCAGTTTAAATATTAATCGCAAAAATGTTAATAAAGGAAATATGAATGACAATAATTAATTAATATATAAGCATGTGGCTGCTGATGATGATAATAATAATTGCAAGACATGATTTTAATAGCACCATTAGTACACTCACTGTCCAGTACCTCAGTACTCTTCAACAAAAACTCTAAGGACATCAACAGCTAACAACTTAACAGTGACGGCGACGTCAAACCACCCAAAAGACATCGATCAATGTGAAATTTATGTTGCATAGCCTGCACAAAATCTAATTTCTTAAATTGACTTAAGCTTTTCTATACGGATACAATTGGTTATGCTGTCAAACATAGAAGATCCAGTAATGCATTTTAAAATGAGAAAGCCGTAGAAAACCTCTTTAAATTTTCTGACGCCAACTCCAGACATGAAACCTGCTCAACTGTTCTGTTTCATGCGTCTGTTTCTTTTACTTTTGAGCAACGTTGTTGAAAAACAACTATCAGTGACGGGAGAATAAGCAATTTATCAACTATATTGATAATTGCTAAACCAGAAGTCCGTGCAGCAACATGCAAGAGAAGAAGTTGAATCGAAAGGAATATACGTATTAATACTGGACCAAATTTTTCAGCTTTATGTACGCTCAATTGATTAACGTTTGAACCAAATAATTATATTCACCTCTTGTTATACAATCATGGCTTTATACGAAAGCAAATATCCATATGATATTCTTCCAAAGGTAATATGCAAAATTCCACTAGTGTGGCAAAGCTAAAATTATATTTGCTATTTACCTTAGTTTTCAACATGAAGCTAGGTAAAAACAGAAGGCAGGAAGAAAAAAGGAAAAGAAATTACAGATGCAGAACTTCACCGAAGGAGAATCAGCATTATTAACAAGTAGCATTGTGCTAGGGAAAGAATCTGGGAACGAGTGGCTCGTCTGCAATGTTTATTGCAACTATCACCATTTGCCGGATGATAGAGCGTCGAGAATATTAGAATTTTTGAGACAGAAGCTAAAAGTTAATTGCAGCAAGAGGAGCAGCGGCAGCAGTAGCAATAACTACTACCAGTTCTCAAAGACACTTATTTACCTACTGTTACACGTACATGTGCACCCTTCAAATTGAATTTACACACACATCCACATAGAAGCAGAGTTGCACATGTCATCATGAAAGCAGATGCGACAAACGTAGATCTGAACATTTGCAGCATTTGTATACGAAATTACAGACAGCATTTTTTCCAAACGGAAAATAAAACACGAGCTTTGATGGCAAGCAAGTTGCAAAAAAATGCAACAGAAACCGGATGAGCAAAATTAGGATAGCAAAAGCAGTTGAGTTGCAAACAGAGCTCATAGAAGCCTCTACCTGTATTTGGCCTAGGCCTGTAAACACTTCACCGATTTCTATATAACCAATAACACATCAAGAGATGCTAGGCACAAGCATGAATACATCTAGCATGGGGCGTGCGTAGAAAGCAGGCGAAATTAAAAATAAAAAGAAAGCTAACCCCCAGCCATCTGTTCGCACCGCAGCTGGCGAACACAAGCGTCACCGATTCTACACACATACACCGTTATACGCCCGTTGTACGCATTGTATTGCAAGTTGTAGTTGATGAACGCATCAAGCAAAGACGCAAATGGTATTCTGACTGTATCCAGTTTCAATGTTACCGGGAGACTTTTAAGCCTAATGATATCTCACCTGTTTGAGTGACGTACTTTTGAATGTCTGACGACTAAGAGAGCATATGCAAGGATTGTCGTAAAGTAAGAAGCCACCTCTCGGTGCGGACTTGACTAACTTCCCATGATGTTCCCTTTGCGAGAAAACAGGTTGTAATAGAGGATTATTTTGACAAAACGAGATGACCACGAATGACTTGTTCTTATAGAGAGGTGAAATCAAATGTCGGGAGCACACGACGTCGAGGCTGATGAGACTATGAGAAATTGAAGAAATTTTGCGAGATATTATTTGCGCGGCATCATGTGGGCCGACCAGATGTGTCATTCCATTTACTAACAGCAATCTGTTCTAAATTATAACCACTTCCATTTGTCACTGGGCGGAAATCTATTCCTATCTCTCAGATAGCTCAATGACTTAAATATATTCGCTAATCTTATTTCTTGTATTGTTAGCCCACAATAATCATGTGAACCGCAAAAGGTCCAAAAGGTACTCACTTTAAGACCTTATGAAAGCGAAAATCTTGCTGCATGTTTTCCTACATTCAGGCGTATTATATTAGAGGTTGACAGCACGTCGTAATACACAGTCACTGGCTATTGAAGCAATTCCATATGAACTAAACCGTTCTCAATAAGCCACACCGATCACTCCACCAAAGAGTGGAAATTAATATTTAGGGCTTTTCGCAATCTATTCGGCAGAAGAACACGTTCGACAACCTGACAAAGCAAATATCGCATTGAAAGGGCGTGGTCGATTAGGATATGGCTTCATGGGTCGTACTTAGTCAGAGTACTTCTAAAGAACTCAAGCTGCCATATCCCTTTTTGTCTTAAGCACTCCCGAGCACAAGCAACAGTCTATATCTAAAAAAAAGCATCGCTTTTCTAAAGAAAGCAACCTTGTCTTGTCTACGCCTTGAATTGATTCCACATTTGACTATGTCTTCTGAGTTAGAGCGTGAACAAGCGCTGTCCTTATTCCCACTATTTGACGCTTTCGCTGTATATATTCTGCGTAAGTCGAAGGCATCTGCCACATACTAGTACGTGGCCATACTTCCTTGGGTACTCGGAGAGTATCTTCATATAATAATCAAAGTTATGGTAGGATGCCATTGTAATAGAGCTATCAAATTCATGGATGTGATTTCTACATTGTGTTAGCCAAGGAGAATCTTCCAATGTTTGGTCCAACAGCCTTGATGCTCGGTGAGTTTAGCTTTGCCCATGGATTACTGTGCACCCTTTTCCGTTACGGAACAGGTATAGCAACGCTTTTCAGTAATCCAGACGCTATCAACCACCCCGTAACCAACTATTATATAGTCACAGGCATATTTACCATCATTGCCACCTTATATAAGCCACCAAATACCCTTTTATTCAAAAACTGGAACATCACTAACATCACGCAGGTGATGCCCGCAGAAATAACCGCCACAACGCAGTATGAGGAAACCGCCGACTCAAGAAGTATTATCGTTCGTTCGTCCGAGTGTTATCACTTCGTATGGTGAATGCACTAAACACTTCCACGATGAACATGTACATGACCAATAAACGTAAAAAAAACAACCGAAACAAGCTAACTCAATTAACACCATATACATATAGAATGTAAACAACTTCCTGTGGCGTGAGCAACATAAGTAAGGAATAAACCGACATCACGGCCTGCCAAAAATCCTAAACTTCAAATAGTGTTTGAAGTTTGTTTTCAGAAACAGCACACAAAAGACATGCAGCTGGCGAGTATAAAGGTATAGTAATAATGACATTGCGTGTAGCAATGTCATTATTACTCTACTACCAATAGCATATATATATATATATATATATATATATATATATAAGCAAGAAGCTTTGAAAGATATGAACGAAAACCTAACAACAACTGTCACACTACCGGCAGAAGACCGGCAGCAACTAAAAGAACTCTACCCTACTTAATAGCCTATTATTAACCCATGTGTAAATCTCATGTAGCACGATGATCGCACGGCCTGAATCGAGTGCTTCAAATAATTTTAGCAGCATATTTTAAACAATCCCCTTGCTCTCTGCTGATTAAAAAGCAAACTGCAGTCAAATTACATTATGTTGTCTACGCAGAACTGGACATGATAGCCACTCAACGCAATATATTATTAACCTAATATGTGTACATATGCAATGTTAATAGCGTTAGTGATATAATGATAACAGCATAGCTCGCTAGTGATGAATCCAAACAATACGTGAAACTGCAACTATGGATGGTGTTCGAAAAAGATTCAGCGCATCGTTTATTGAAAGTTGATGGGGGTCCTCTAAGGAAAATTAGAATGACCAACAAGGTTCTGCACACCGTTTGGCTCACCTGTAATGTATAAATAGTGAAACGAAACCAGAATATACGTTAGTCTATAAAAAAAAGTATGAAAAAATCTTGCCGGATGATAATAGCAAGAATAGTTATTACTAATACAGGCGCTGGATAAAAAGGGGCACGGAATTGACCTTAATATTAACAGCCATTCTAGACGATTAAGAATGTAAACCGGAAACGATTTAAGTATGAAATGGGTTACGTTCATGGTGATATTTGTTGAGCATACAGGATCTAAATACGTACATAATATATAAATAAATGAAAAATAGAAAATAAACTCAAAGTTGTTAATTAAGGATAGAGTCTCTCAAGCAGTCTCGTCATTCCAGCCAGTACACAAAGATATTAACATGTAATTTATTGTACTGTTCGTAATGCTGTTGTGAACTCCGGCTACACTGGTTAGTCCAATGCTGAACGTCTCCAGAGTGTTGTATGCTAGGCACAGGTGAGCATTTAACTTCGAAGTAATGCCAACGCTGTCCAGAGCCAAGGGGGAGTGGGGGGTTAATAGCGTTTTAATGGGTTTGCGAGGTCTACACTAGTCACTGCGGGCCGCCAGTGACGTTTAGGCATCACGCCTTTCCCAAACCCCCATAACAAAAAAAACGTGAGCATCCAAACTAGTTGGTTGTCTGAGAACTCTATTGGCGTTGAATTTAGCTGCTATTTGGTTGACAACAGTTTCGTGGGGCAGGAAGTGCCTTCACAAGCCGGATGAGCCGTATAAAATCTGCCATTTGATTTGGCTAAAACATGACCGTTAGAGATGATTGATCGAATAAGACACCTAAGCACCCCCTTTGAAAAATCTAAACACCAACAAAAGCGTCATCGTCCTAATCGATCCGTCTGTTTGACTGACTTTTCAAATTGCGAACGAAGCTCAACACCCTCGAAATGCGATTAAGGTCGTATAGAAGAGCAGGCATTACCTGGAGCCGGAAAAGTGCGTGAAGTGCAGGATGACTTACCTGGGAGGCACTATTTATTTTCCGTGCAGCCTGTAGAGCAAAGATAAAGAGATTAGTAATTCATTGCGGTATTAGATTTATACAATAACGCTCCTAAAGGAGACCAGGCGCTCCTTGATCACCTTACCAAGGCTTCTTGAGGTGTTACTGTTCGCCACACCTTCTTTTAGAGAAAGTTGCCATGGCATTTTGTATGCGATGCGCTGCCTTGTGGATACTGACAAAAGACGCATGCTGTTCGTTACGTCGAAGCAGTAGTACCGACTGAAGTCGAAACATCAACGACCACTGACGCTAGTCGCCGGTTCAGCAAATGAGGCACGAGCTACTCTAGTTGCCCATTTTACTTTGCTAGCTAAATCATTCGCTACAGCTCCATAACGCATAAACTAAGATTCATTGAAAGGGCTTTACACAACAGTTGAAATCGTTATAGGCCGATGATACCTGAAATAAACAAGTGGCATTTCTAATATGAAAAACAGACGTTTCAGGAAATACGGGAACGAGTGCACTTTGTTGAACAGAGTTGACCATTACCGATTAAAGTAACGAAAAAAATAAAGACTCAATGTTTTTCTATCAAGATTAAGAAAGAGTGTTACACCATAGCATATTAGGAAGGGAAAGGAAATTTCTGACACAACGCACTCCTAGGTTAGATAGTCGTTTTGTAATATTTACTGGGCGGACATTATGTACAGATCGCTTAGCAGGATCAGCGTTTTCACAGACACTCGTTTTGTATGAGTTTCGTATTATAAATGTTCATCTTGCAAAAAGAATAATTGTTGGCTGCATTGTATTGGTGTGTACTGAGGCGGCGCAATGTCGTTTAGAGGAGACTTCCGTTTACACTTCCGTTACTCTTCTCGCACATATAATGAAATCATTAAATGAGCCTATTGGATATACAACATCACAGAACATTATTGTCTGTCTATGAGGATCCCTGAAACGTTTGACTAAAGCATTCAGCGCTCGTACCGCTTTAGTTTAGGATTTGAATTATTCTTGTTGAAAATTATTTGTATGTTAGGTGTATTTGCTATTTCTGGACGCTAGATTGTGAAATACAGGCTATTTGTTTGCGAACATAACCAGTATCCTGCTTTCTGGAATATCCAGCATGGATAGAAGGAGTTTGCCTCTCGTTAAACGAGTGTGTTTTTTGGCCTAGCGCACGTTTCGACAGCGCTAGGAAGCCCGATAACAGAATAGTTTCTCAGGTTAGACAGGTCGAAGGAAAGAATTGCATTGCTCCTATCCTATGCTATGTCCTATTCCTTCTGACTTTACGATGTTCGATATCCAACATCCATAAATGACTTCGCACAAAAGGGGCTGGTTCAATAAGTTTAGTGGTATTTTGAGCGAAATTGAGTTGAAGTAGTCCGTAGAGGGAATGTCTTAAACGAAGATAAACACTGTTCTGTTACGTTTTATATGCTCTACCTTTATTTTTCCTTATCATTCTTCCAGCTTCCCGCCTAGTGTTTGTAGTGTTTCTCGTGCTTTCAGAAGATTTATATGAGCTTCAATGAGAGGAAATATTGACCGCAGCGCATAGGAACCGTTCGGATATAACCGTTCGGATATTGCCTATGCAGATGAACCCATCGTTAGTGAAGCCAGTTCTTTTAAGTTGGACTCGAGTCTATAGATGCTTGTATACGGAACTCTCCTAATAATATGGAACAATAAATTTCTCTGACTTATTTGAATGTGAGCCTATTCACAGAATTCCTTTTGCAAAAGTTGCATTCTGCAGACTACGACTCTCGAAACAGCGTTCAGGTGTATCCGCGAGGCTGCCAACAGCCTGGAATGTAAGCGCAGTCTAAGTGCGCAGCTGATTAAATGTGCAGCGCATACTATCGGCAATATTAAATTTGCAGTTGCTTGCCATGTTGTAATTAAGTACGTGCTTTCAAAGATTTTTCATAGTCAGTGCAGTGGAGTAACAGCGAACCCGTATAACTATACGGGTTCGCTGTTCATCATCTGAAAATCTCGTTTTAGGAAGGAGTGGCAACCTGTGCATGTTACAAATAGCTTGCGTGAAGACCCGTTTCAAACAATTCAGTAACAGTATTTGAGCGATACATCGTAACGAGCAGAACTCCGCTTATGGAAGACACATTGAAAAGACTTTAAATCCATGGTATAGTAGCTCGAAATCTAAAATGTGCTGGTATGACTAATAGTTTTCTACTTGTAAAAGTATGAACTAGAAACGAAGAAAATTGCTATGTTAAAAAATGCTAAACCAGTTGTAAGGCGTTCACACGCAAGAAAAGCATACCGGAGTTCACCTAAGTATTGTTATTTTTGCACAAGCAAATGCGGCTAACATAACCACGGGTAGACAGCCGAGCTCAACTTTTTTGAACTCCTTTATTTGGAAGAAAAAGAAGAGGAAAAATGTTTTCCAAGTTTTGCAACTCGTTTCCAGGGCTAGATCCTTTGGGTAGCCTGTGCGTACCCACAACGTGTCTATGGAAACGGCAATATTTATTTATTTCAGCCGTATTGCCGAGTCAAGCTCGGTGGCTTGGCGCGTTCACGTGCGTCTTGCGACTGGAAAAAACACGTAAGTGCACGGGTTCGATACGTGCCGTTGCATACTTGAATTTGTAGGGTCCGTCCTACGACGTAATGCAAAAAGCGGTACCGTGAACGTTAAATGTCGGCCGACGGTCATCCCTAAAAATATTTAGACGTGTTGTCAAGGGAGAAGAACGGAAATATTCCGAGATACATAAGCTGATTTGGTCGTCTGGCCGTATGTCGTTCCATGTAAGACAGTTCGGTGAGCCGAACCATTGTTCAGGCCAGCACTACGGTCGGTACAGCCTATTCAGCCGAGTCTTGGGCCAGCCTTCTTGTGTCTGCTTTATCTTGTTCGCCTTTCTTCGTGTCACGAAGATACTTGGGATACACATTAAAGCTTGTTCACAATTGTCAAGCCATTTCATTTCCTTATTACAGTATAAGCCTCGGCATTATGCCTCAGCTATGCTTAGAGCTGCTAAATGGACATCGATACGTTAACAGCCATTCGATGGCACGTACTACTTCACTACTCCACTATACTCCCGCAGCACCTCATCTAGTGACACTTGAGCGTAGCAGTGACCCTGGTTAACACCAACTTCGGTACTTGCTGACCTTAAGATTAAAAGAAAACTATATCAAACAACGTCAAAAAAAACCAAGACAGCTGACCCACAAAGCACGAATTAGTGGAATCCCTTGCACAGCAAAAGATGGTTTCGCAGAGTAAACGAGGCGAAGATACTATGACTGTAATGGTCGGCTTCATTGGATAGAATATACGTAGCTAATAACAATCTGTCATAAGACACTACTATAGATACGTAATATTTCTGTGCCAGTTGACGACAGTTGTGTCATGCGAGAGATGTAATATGGCGAGGCTTTGGGATCTCTATTAATGCTTATTAGGGTGCTGGGTTGCAGCCGTGGCCATGGTAACCTTTCATAAGAAGCGAGGCTCTTATCTATACGCAGCAGATGGGGCACATGCGAGATTTATAGTGATATGCTTCGTTCTACGACGGTACGAAGCGCGAAACGAGGATGTAAGCGGCGCCCATGTAAGATTGTTTTAATCTTTCGATGTAGGTAACCCATTTTGGGTGCAGTACGGATGTAATGGTTCACATTTCTAAAGAATCGTTGCCATTTACCCGAAGCGTAAATTATATATATATATATATATATGCATGCCTTGACCGAGATCGTGTTCGTCAAGTGACGCTTAGCAGACAGGCTCGCGCAAGCGCGCTCGATTATTCTTCTAACGTGCGCTTGTTCTAAATGGGATTTTGCGTCTTCAAAAGCTGATTTTTTTATGCATACAGCTGCGTAAAACATTACAAGAAGGATATTGCACAATATGCGCATTATCTTAACAAGTCCAGTATAATCACACTCCTTCTCAGTCTCTGGTGCCATTCAACATTTTCTCGAACATTTGGAAATTCTCGTGGCTACGTTTACTAATCACATATCGTTTGGACGAGAGATCCAATACTGAGCTCTATGGTTTACCTAGAGTGAAAATCAAATGTGTCACAAGAATTTACGCTCATATATATACGTACATTTATCCCAACGAATCATGCTAATTATGGTATACCGTAAAATTAATTATTTGCCAATGTTTCACTCCGAAATATTTCGAGCGCATCGAACCTTGTTAAGAGGAGTGAATTAAGTAAGTTATGAATGACATAGGCATATACTATGGCCTCTTTGAGCGAGAGACTCTGAAACATCAAAAAGCGGCGTTGTGATTTTATCTCGACTTCCCCTAATCTAGAAAGACATTTATTTTATTTCGAGGACTAGAATGACACACAATGTATCGCGCCATAGTAGCAATTTGAGCAAAACGAAGAAATTAGCTAACAAAGCGCAAAAAGCGAATAGCAATAGTTTTCTGTAAAGAAAAATATCGGAAAACACATTTACTATTTTCCTATTTCCTGAGCTTTCGGAATTCACTAGTTCGGAGTTGTTGTAATCTGAATTAAACACGGCGTACAGTTGGCTCACTTTATATTTATTCGACTATTCTCTTGCTTTCATCCCTTCTAGGGTCAGGTGTCAACATTTGTTACGTTTTTTCACACCGCGGTAGCTGCTATTTCTCTAAACGATAAAGAATAGTGGACAAGTAACGCCTTTTCGGGCAAACTAGGTTGCTCATTTTCGACTTGTTGAAGTTGTCGCTGTTGACGAAGTGTTACTGTTGTCTAGCTGCTAGGCTTATCGTTCAAACAATTTTTACGCGTCTATGGTGAAGGAAAAGCCGCCGAAGGAATAATCCGCAGTGATAGCTCCGCCTCTCATGATACCCTGCTACTCTGAGTTTTAATATATATGTATATATATGTTAGTGATTTAGTGGCAGTAGATATATATATGAAAATTACCACTAATCACTGTCATACACTTGCACGCCAGGCGCATAAAATCTGGTTGGCTTCGGCTGAGGAGAACTGGTGCGTCTAAGTCGG
The DNA here is from genome assembly GCA_002081605.1 of Tropilaelaps mercedesae. Lineage (NCBI taxonomy): Eukaryota > Metazoa > Arthropoda > Arachnida > Mesostigmata > Laelapidae > Tropilaelaps > Tropilaelaps mercedesae. The sequence continues at coordinate 20,669 of MNPL01005456.1, forward strand.
AGTTGGATTGAGTGGCCACCTCTGAGTGTCTGTTGTACTTCAATTGTATTTAGTAATTACATGCACGCATATACTTCTTTCTTCTCTCTCTCTCACTGCCTGTGTCTGCCATTCACTATCTCTCCCTGACCTTCTATATATATATATATATATATATATTTATATAT
>MNPL01005457.1:0-15821 GCA_002081605.1 Tropilaelaps mercedesae
CACACTTACATATATACACATATATATACATATATATATATATATACATATATATATATATATATATATATATATAAGGTGAACAGACCCTGGTGCGATTATTGGCCAATGTCTCTTTCGTCCTCAAGAAAGGTCATGGAAAGGTCATTGCCTGAGATCCGTTGCAGGGCAACTTTGGTGCCCTTAGGCCGTGCACGAGTTAAACAAAGACACGCGACGCTGACATCAAACACATACGTCCTGTTTAACTGGAATTAATTAAAGCCCCCAAAGTATAGTAGTGGCAGGATGAAGAGATGAAGATAAGTAAGATGCACACAACTGAGGATGACGATTTCCACTGCTTGATGTGGAATGGGACGGAGATTCGGTGGATGGGACTGTGGACGGAAGAACAGATGAACTCAAGCGTTGAACGTTTGACCTGCGGTTAATCATCGGTGATTGTTCAGTAATTTAGTCGAGTAGGTAGTTGATAGGAACAGCCGAAAACCAATGTGGGAGTGGGAGTTGAATAAAAATTTGGCTTAGATATTGGGGGCAATGGTTAGGAATGGAAGGTTACAGTGAGTCCGGCCAGCTGATGCGGGTGGGAATCAGCAAGAAATCGTGTGTTGTCGAACAAGTTACGGATGAACGTCTAGTAATCGCGTTCTTACTCTATTGCCGGTAAAAACAGAAACAGAAGCCGTTAAGGTCACTGAGAGAGCTGAGCGAACTGCACCGACCCACACGGTGTAGCGCAGGCCGAACGATGGAACGAACGCTATTATGAGAGGAAGCCTCGCACCTTTAAACTTTCTATGTGTGATATGCATGCTCCTTGTGGACACCTACAGCCCACCCATGCTCTCCAGCCATATTAGCCATAACCCCCCCTGTAACTACCCAATATTGTACATAAGGCACAAGCAGACGAAGATGAAGTCAGCTAGAACGACAACATAACATTTACGATCTGCATACGAAGCAGACAGCTCGACAAAAGAGATGAACCGACTCCGCATCACCATCATGAACTTCTTACCCGAGTTTCGATGACATCATCACGTAGCAAAGCAGGTATGCGATCAACAAAATCCCCCAAATGTTGCATATAACAGTATCATATTGGTCATTAGTGACTGACAATAATTCCAACTAGCAAACCGCCAAAATAAACGTGTTTTGCCCCGTTTTGCATTTAGCATTTTTTTTCAGCATAAAAAGACGCGATTTGAGACAAAGAAAATGAATTCGGATGACAACAACCTGTTATGAAGTTCTCTGGGACGACGCAGGCCCTAACAGTGGCGGCATCCCTCGACGACATAACAACGTTAGCAATATTCGCCTAAAAACGGGAAAACGAAAACTATTCCATCGCACGTTCTTTTGTCCCTTATCGATTTGTAAATACAGATAATTACAGACGATAGCGTTCCAAAACCTTGAACACGGAAACAGACAGGATTAAGGATCGAGTGTCTGTAGACGAAACTTTTAACCCTAGGGCGCCGTCTCCGGGTTGGGGTTCTGTCCAAAAACGGACCGGAGACCAGCACGAATACGACGCGCGCGCCAGATGTATGTAGGCGTGTATGTCGCTCGGCTCGGATGCCACCAGGAGGGGGCATCGACATCTTTCCCCTTCGTCTTACCTTCGAGGGCAGCAAGCGCTACGAGAACAGCAGCAGCAGCAGCAACAACAAATTGACAACGAGGAGACAGACAACAGTAAAGTTTTCAAAATTGTGTGCACAACATATAGCCAGCCTGGACAATAAACAGACCTTAAGACACACGCATACACGCACATGTACAAATAGACGTGGTACAAGACGATCGCGGTGACAGACAACATCCGAGTCATCCGGAGCATCTCTTCTCACAGGCAATAACCTCCGTTCCTCTCTCCGTGGAAGACCTTTTGTGTGGCTTGCGTGACGTTCACTGGTCGGCCCTAGCTATCAATAAATTTTTTGCAAGTTTGTTAAGCAAACACGGAGTGACGGCCAGCTGACAATAAAATGTACTCTATTCAAGGGAGTATTCTTTGTTTCAAAAGCAAGTGGCGGCGTATACGAAGAGGCCATCCATAACGAACCACACAGAGACACGTATCTTTGCCTACTCAGCACCACGGAAGGCGCAGAGAGAAAGAGGCATAAACGAGGTGTTGATCTGTAATATTTTTATGTTATCCGCGGTCTCTTCTAATTTCAATAATGACCATTATTTTGGTCCACTACCCTTCCTCGCAGTGGTTTGGGAGGGTGTCTCTGGTATATCTGGTGCATCTGGTGAAGGCCCGTGGCCGAATTTCGTTTAGTCGTAAGTTGCTTTTTGGTCATGGCGACTGTTTGCCGACTCCGAGCACCGTTGGCGTGTTTAGCAGGTGCTTAGTCGATACGATTCAGATTTGAGCTATCGTTCTCATTTGTGTTAAGACGCGCTCCAGTAGTTAGGCGATCCTGACAACGGAAGAGAATAATAAGACAAAGTAATAACAATCACGGCTCCGAGAACATGTAGTGTGATGAAAAATTTCACCAATAGTATGTAACAATTAATTGAAATCGAACCCTTTGCAATGGTGTACGTACGTACGTGCATGCATGCATAAACGTGTAGCATGCGAACAAGGGAACACAGAGATATGCGAACACATTTGGAGGTCGCTCGCGTCCACCGTGATACACAATCAGAGGTCACCCGGCAAGGCCGAGATCTGGGATAGCTTATCCTATAGGACTACAAGGCCTATAGGACTACAGGACTACAACAACGCATCAATGCACAAAAAAACCAATGTGGGAGGCGGGGCAGGCGGGCGGGGGGGGTAAGTGAAGGGCGAAGGCTGTATTAATCTTCAATCTGTTCCGATTTGAGCCGACCAATAATGCAGTGAACAGATGACGTTCTTCAATACGACCATACAACGTAAATCTAACACTTGCGAAAAATGTAAAATCAATGCTGTTATGAATACGACACGTAGCAACGAAGGAAGCACGCAAATCTAATGAGCGACAGACACACAAACGAGAGATAAATAACGTGAAACACAACGTTTATACATATTGTACATAGTGATAACGAACATAATGATGACATGAGAAATGACTATGATGATCAAGATGAAAATGAGGACGGCGATCGAGGAAAATACTGGTAATGACGACAATAATAATAATAATAATAATAATAATTATTATAATAATTATAATAATAATAATAATAATAACAATAATAATAATGATGATGATCTATTAATTATGAGAGAATGCTATGAAGTTAGAAATGGGGGTTAGTGAGCGAGTGAATGACAAAAGGGAAGAATGACACAGTAAAAAGAGGAGAAGAAAGAAACAATGAGGTAATGAAATATAGCAGCAAAAGAGTAAAGCCCGAATACACGAGAATGGAGAGAGAAGGAAAGGAAGTCTAAAGGTAAAATAAAGCAGCTCAGCAGCGAAGGGAAATGCGAAAAATGAATGATACAACTAATTACGTGTATTGTAAAGTCACGCTAGAAAAATGAAAAAAAAACAACGCAGCGGATGATGAATTAAGATCGGAATTCTATATGTACATGAGGCCAACGAGAGTTATGGAAAAAATGGCTCTAAGCGACCGGAAACCTACCTTAAATACGTGCACTCCTATCTAAAACAAACAAAAAAAAAAAACCAAACAAGTGACAAAAACAAAAGGTGACCACGCAGTATTTGCTGTGCGCCAACGCTCTAGCTAAATGCTGCGTATCCCAATGACGGAATGTATACGGAGTATCAGTGAATTTGGCTTGACGACAACCAACCAATGGTCGGCTATATTGTACTTAACTAAAAGCTCGACACGCAAGATGAGGTCAATAGCAAAAAAAAGTCTCCTAAAATATACTTTTGTAAAACCTTTAATTTATTGTGTTTCCCAAAATAAACGCAGGCATGTATATAAAACGGATTTCTTCCTTTCACGGAGAGGCGATTATTTTTCGACTCAGTTCATCGGGTCGGCAAATTCTAGTTTATGGTAGTCTTACCTCAACGTAAGGTTAGCGTATTAAGATGAAAAAAAAGCGTTCATATAGGTTCTTAGTAGAACGAAGAACGGCCTTCGTATTAAGTCTGGCCTGTATGTAAGCCGGTATATTCACTTTGTATATTCGAAGCGCGCCAGATCATTGCTCGAGCTTAAGTGAGTTCGAAAAATCTCATCTGTTTACGTATCAGCTAAATAATACGAAAGAAAAACTAACGCACTTCATTTCTCTGCAGTGTCAGTATTACATCGAACGGTGATCGACAATTGATTTGTCTACAATTATTAGCCTAAAATAACTGCGACTCATAATGGTTACGGGACGTCAGTTTCAAAGTATTTGGTGTCACTTTTTTCAACTACGGAGTCATTTTTTACATATTCTTGCAGTATTTAAACGCTCACTGCCTCACTAAAACACCTACGTATCAGGCGCGTATACATAGGAATAGTCAGCTTTTTTGTTTTTTACAATTATGATTTTTCGACTGGTATTGGCTGCATCTTTGTAGATTTATTTTTTTATCAGCAGTGCTTACGATGTTTGGTCAATCGCGCGACGTTCTATAGGAACCATCTATGCAAGAGGTAAGATGATGGGCTAAACGTAACACAGCAGGTGACATGCATTGGACATTGTGTTTTTCTAGCATTGAATAAATAGATAGAACCATCGGTCTTCAAATGAAAACATTTTCTATTGACAGCATTGAAGTGAAGCTCATCTAAACCCGTCGTTCCGTATGGGACATCGAAATCCAGCTTCGAGAACGCTTGGAACATCTCGAACTGAAGCATCCGAGGGGTAAAAGGGCGCCGAGATGAAAAGCGGGATACGATCAGAGAAAGAAGACGTCGAAACGTTCAGAATCTGGCGGCAGGCTGGTCGGGCAACAGGCAGTAGTGTTGCGGGTTTCTGATCCCGTGGTAGCGCCTCTTCCGACGCGCGCATCGTGGTCGAGGCGCGCAGGGGAAGTTCGTTCGGGGTGAAGGAGCTACAAAGAGGCGCATATAGCTCGAAAAAGAGACAGGCGAACAAATCCCATTCAGGTCTTTATCCCGAATAGATTCCGATCATCCCACTTTTCCTACAGAGCATATATATATATATATATATATATATATATACCAACTGGAGGTTGCTGGCTAGCGGGAATCGCCAAGAAAAGTACAGGGAGACACGAAACGGGTCCACCGAAAGCTCCCTTGCGGATAGAGCAAGAGACCAGTAGCTTGAACCTGTCATATCGCGGCAGCACATAAGGGTGCAGCGCACGTGGGTATAAAGGACAGGACAGGGACAGGGACAGGGACAAGAAGGGAAGGGAAAAGAGGGAGGGAGGAAGGGACAAGAGCAGCGGCGAACAGCTCGAAGAGTTTTCCCGAAGGCACAGACTCGAGTTTCTCTTCATGGCTCGCTTAGCCGGCAACCAAAGAAAGAGGAAATACTGAAGCCCAGCTTCTGAAACAGGACCGCTGAGATGATATTTTTATATTTGTTTGCCCGTATTTTCCCCGTCCCTTGCTCCGAACCGTAAATGTCGCTCTCTCGTAAAAGGCTGCAGTTACAGTGAACCCTGTGCGCTGTGATCAGCCCCGTCCCAGGCAGACCACAGTAACTCAATCATGGTCATCGTTGCGTTTGCGACGCTACGACTGTCAACGATCACGTGTGAGACCCAATTTCCTATGAGCAATGCGTGCGTAGTCACCTACAAGGACATCATTTGCTCCTATTCCTCGTCCGTCTACCTGCTTAAATTTCACTGTTAGCGTCGCTTGCCAATAGCGTTACTCTCATCGCAGGAAGTAATCTAACAGTTCTGGTCGCGCTAATCTAATAATTCGGTAAAGTAAAGGGTGACATACATGCACGTCGGACGCGACGCACAACCAGCACGCGACGACAGAACAAGACAATAGACGAGAGCGAGAAGGATACATGCGAATGTGGTTACAAATATGATCTGGCTGGCAACGGTCGTTAGTAACGTACACTGAAGTTACGATAGCGTTGTTCGCACCCGGGGACAAAGGCAGACTCGACATTTGTGTGACTGTCGCTTGCTTGGTGAGCCTAAGCAGAAGGCAAGTATGCCATTCGGATCCACAACAGCGGCTATGTAACGGTGACGTTGAATAGGGACATGCAGTGAGGTGGCTGCCGCATGCTATGAAGCCATCCATGGGTTACGGGCTATGTGGGGAATATGCGGCCGACTGCAAACTGCTCGGCCGTCGTCGTGCCCATTCGCGGTCCCTGTAGTCGGTGATCTTATTGCAAGAACACACACGCAAACGGGCGGGAACACAGCAAGCACCCCGACGTAATATGGTCGGAAAGCTGGGACACGAGTCAGGCAAAGACCTTTATACGCCGTCACCCAGCCGCAACCGCCCCGTCCCGCCCCACTCAGGCCAGCCTAGAGCAGTCAACGACGCACCCTTTCTAGCTATATAAGGAAAGACTGACGGCATCACGCAGTTTCGCCGGCTTATTAGGGCACTTACGGGTTAGTTCGTTGGTGGGCCCAGTCAAGGAAACGTACAAACGAGGTGAGCAATACTCATTTTATCGTCATTTTATCGCTGTCAGTCAGTAAAGCATCGAAGGCATCATCGTCGCCTGCGTCCGAACGCCGAGCCTTGGTCCCTGGCAGTGCCGCGTGCAAAAAACGAACGGGACTAGGTAGCTGTCGCAGTTTAAGGCCACATACGCCAGACTAGTTATCCAGAATCCAAATTTGCTTCGACGCCGCTGTTACTGTCACCCCAATCGCCGTTACGCATTGGGCATGGCAACTCGTCGGGGGCCAACTCTGCTCCGTTCTGACACACGGCCATCGTCAACTCCATACGAGTGCGATGCTTGTTAGAACTCTGCAACAACACCAAAGTCTACCGGATACAAATGCTGAGTATTGTTGTTCCAACAAGCCAGCAATCATCATCATCATCATCATCATCATCCTCAACCGTATCAAACATAGTGACAGCGGCAGCTGTGTTTGGTCGATGGTATGGTACTCCTTTGGCATACTCCTTTGTGGGACCATGGCTTGGGTCGGGTGTGCATCAATAATGCAAGTCATGTCGCTGCGTTTAATTACTCGTCAATAATTCGCTATCCAGACGGAACCTATCTCCATTTTGGCAAGCGTATTCGCCTCCTCGTCTTGTCGTCTCGTAGGTTGTTGTTGTTGTTGTTGTTAATGTTGTTGTCATGTGTGTTGCTGCTGTCCGCCTGGCTGCTACCAGACCTCTGCTGGATATCGCCCACTCTCCCGCCTGGCTGGGCCCTGCCTTGTACCCCTCTTCCATCTCTGTTTCCGCGCCTTCCGCACCACGGCCATGCGGGAGCCGCTGCGATGTCAAGTCCCCAAGTCTCTATCCGCCCCAGCACGAATGTAATGAATTCCTGATCCCAGATCTTGAACCAGCACAGCCAATGTGTTCTTACCCCCTTAGACATTGCTGTCGATGTCGTTTTTAATAGGCTGTCTGCAGCAAGGACAGTGCAGTGCCGGATGTCTAAGGGGCTTGACATTTACTACATACACCCACCGTTCTTAAACCCTCTACTAGTTTGCTCCACTGACAAAATGGATCGTGCATTCCGCATCTTCCATCCGTGATTGGATGGCGGTAGCACGGACAGATGTTCCGTCGAATCAATCGAAACGGTATCAACAAAAACGTTTACGGAATCTACACTCATGAGCAGCAGGCGGTGGAATGGAATAGCCACACCGGACACTTGCTTACCTACTCGTCGACGAGATACCAGGATGTTGTTTTTCAAAACAAAATTCGATAAAGTTATTGCGGATTGCAATACCATGTGGAAAGGCTACGTGAAGAGAATACCACATATTCAACATTGTCATTTGGTGGGTTACTATGAATTTTGACTTTTACAAACCAGCTTTCTTTTTGCTCCTTGGTAACTCAACGTTTTCAAGCCATTTTGATGATCCTATGTACATTACCCATTTAGGGCCATTATCTAGTATATATCCATATAGGTCCTCGTGATATTATGGTAGCCTTAGACTCCCGGTTATTGAGAGATTCTAAGATTCTAATCGGATTTCCATAAATTTGAGGGTTACTGCACTGTACTTTTAAAGAAATCTTTAGAGTTATTGAAACAATAATAATAGTTTTTTGCCTTATAGAGGGTAAATAACACTAGGGTTACTGTTAAAAATAGCTTCAAGCTTATTTTTATTGGCCAATTTATTTTAGATAATTTTGATACATTTTTGACACCAAGTTGTATTTAAGCACATCAAAAATACCTCTTTCAAAAATACCATTTTGATCAATTTTGCTCTAAGTACCCGCTTTCAATTTGAGTTTCAATTAAAATCATTCTAACTATAGCTTGCTTCGTCTTGATTAAGTTAACCGTCGGCATATAAGTATGAAACGTTTAATAGTGGTCGTTGACGTTTAGTTCATATAAAATCTTTTGAGAGCTTTTGTTCGGTCGTGATTCAAATGTTATGCGAGCAGTGAAGCGAGATGTTCCTGCACCTTCAGTACTCAACATCAGCATAACAGAGAATCATGTTACATACTGAGGCGAAAAATACTACAATTTATTCAAATTTAGAAATTGCTGATCGACCTTAATTTATCTGCCATCTCCAGTTATTCGCATTGATACGTGCAGACCCCTGATTAGAAATCTGACATTTTGTGTGTGGATATAAAACGAAAAGGTAAAATCGGAGCATTTTTAAGATATTTATCGCAGTCCAGTCTGAAATTATTTCTACTCTCTGGGATCGTCGAACATAAACAATCGCAAGCCAGTAATTGTCTACTACATGTCCAAAGTTTCAATTCATTTGACGACAAATTTTAACACAGCTTCGTTAGACCCTGACCTAAAAAATGTCTACCTAGACTTACAGTAATGGCACGCTCTAACGAGTAACAGGCGCTCCACTAACGATCTGCCGCAGTTGGTCTCGAAAACAATCTTTATCATTGCATTCTGAGCTGCTACCGCATGCTTCGACCGAGGAAATTATTCACTCCGTTAGCTTTCGGGTATGCTCGAACGGTTTCATTGCTTTACAGATTATTCAGCCCTACGTTAAAGAACTTGTTCGGCATACATTCTCAACGTCATTCCTGGTAGAGCCTTAAATCTTTATTGGCGTGAGTCATGTTAACTTAATGATTTGTACTCAAATATATTTAAAAATATTTATAGTATTGAAGAAGTATACTTGGCTAATGGTTGCTGCTACTTATTCCTAATCCACAAAATTAATTATTTCAATATGCAAATGTAATGGAATAGAGTTATTTCAGACAACTACTGCACTTAAGCTTAAATGAACGAAAACGAAGTTCTACCTCTGTGTAAAGTAAACCTAGTAGCAAACGTATTGTAAAATTTTTAAGATATCTGGGTTTTATAACAAGAGTTCATACAAAATTAACAAAATATTGTCGGAAATTAATCAAAAGGTTTTTACTGAGGCTTTTTAAAGACTGCTACTATTACAGATTAATTTTCCCACTTATGTCAGCAATAGGCGCATGTCCCTTTGCCGATCATTGAAAAATAGTTGCCCGAAACCCTAACGCTTAATATTCTAAAAAGACACGTTTTTAACGTTTTTGGTGAATTCTAAAGATAGTCATAAAACGAGTTGGTTGCTTGTAAGATATGTATTTGCTCAACTTTTACGTTTATGCCTAACGATTTGTGTGACAACTATGCAAATTATTGATGTTGATTAAAAAGTTGATGTTGGCTAACGTCATTGCAGAGTTTGTTAGCATATAAGAAAACCGAGATCCTCATCACGAGAGAGGTGTGTACCAAGTATGCGTGTGATCGGCTTTAACAAAGACCGAATCAGCGATGAGTACCACGTGCGCATACAATGAGAAGAAAACACGTTACTTCGAAGCTTTGATGGCGTTCTCTTCTAACGTCGGCTTTCTTCCTAACAAGCGGTTCAGGTTACGGTTTCTGTTTGAAACACGTCACAGTGGGTCTGCGATGAATTGCTTCTACTGTTGCTATTTCCTCTGGGCCGAAAAAGTGCACTGAGATCAAGATCTGACGACAGGCGTGTTCAGCTGCATTACGATGTACAAAGTCATAACATTGCTATTCAACTTCATTACGGGCTTACGCAGACTACGCGAATCGTGTCCTCTCTAAATATGTTCTTTCGTGTCAAAGCTGAGAAGCCAAGTCTAATTTGAAGTATTACATTTCGTTCTTAGAACTTTTTGGGTCAGCATGTCTTATTTTAGCTACGTTCAAGCGACCTGGGTTTTCTGCAAACCCTTAAAGTTAACAAGCTTTTCGTGATATTAAACAGTTTTGCTTATCAAGACAATTTGACGCCCGCAAGCGGTACTATTTCGAACTATTGTAAAACATTATCTGTGTGGTTCTTTAATATTCATATGGCCTTGTTTATGGAAATTTGACCTAATTGAAATAGAATTGGCCCTTTAAAGCTCATGAAATGTTAAAAAGTAAGAATTTTCGTATAAGTGCTCCACAAGAGTGTTATCCTCCTTGTACACTTTGATTTATGGCGACGAGTCTCGTTCTCCTCAGAAACACTGGTAATTACTTTCATGTTTACTTTCCGTGCAGGAAACAAAATCTGTGGGACTTTACCCGTTGTATTGATATTGCAAAAGTGCATTTAAATTGATTTAGTTGATTTTATTTATTTATTTATTTAATTTAAATAAAAACTGCAAGAACGCGGAACGTGAAAACTTCGAGTGTTTTTTTTATTTTGCCTGTTAAAAACAATTTTATAATTTCTTTAGATAGAAGTGACGTTAAGATAGGCATAGCCGTAAAAAGAAGATAGCAATCACCATTACAAAATTTAGTGGTCTTTACAGAATACAAAAATTGCTTTCTCAGCTTAATCGCAATATAATAACAATACTCGTACCTATCACCCACTTAACTATCAGATCGGTTGTAATGTGAACTGCATAGCACAAAACTTCGGAATTTAAAAAGTAAAAGTTTTATACCACATGGAAACTGTCGTCCGTCGAACTGCCGAAACCTAAGAGGTACAACAGATAAGAGTAGGCCTTTATTTTCTTTTTATAAAAAATAAAGGCATGTTATGTAGTAAACATTTTCTTAAATACTTTTGATTTCAGGAATATTATAACAACAACAAGTAAATTGTTTCATACACCTCTAACCTTATTTCTAAATGATCCTCTACAGAGTTGAGACTCGAAAACAAATACATAGGACACATCGCTACTAGGATTCCGAAACGGTAGTCTTCTTAAAAGAGTATTATTTACAGGGTCGTGTAAGTGCCTTGAGTGTCATGACTGCGTTTTTGCTTTTGATGTTTTTGCATTCAAAATAAAATATTCTCTCAATCAGGCTTGGACGTATTAGAGGTCTAAGCGCTCCGATATTCGTTTTACAGCAAGGAAGGAGAATTTGAGGAATAGAATGGATGCAGCCAGCTTTATCTCTAAAAAATTAATCTGCGTAAAGGCATAGAACTTAGAAGCGTTAAACAGATCTTAGCGCTTGTTTGGAAAAAAATGATGCTAAACCTGATCATAATCGTACGTGCAATAACGAAAGTTGCGACTGTATTTCAGCTCCCTTTAACACTGTGTGAATAATTACGCCCAGGTTTTGAAGATCGAGCGATTGACCATAATATTGGCCCGTAGTTCTGTTTCTTAGCTTAAAAGAATGAGAGCAGGAAGCAGCTCTTCTCGTTCAACTTATCCAACCCGACCCACGACATCGACAAAAGAGCCGGTCCTCTTGAAGAAGCCTAAACTCAATCTTAAATAGCGTGGAAGACCCTCTAGAGGATATTTAGTTTGGTGAAGTGCCTGCTAGTGGCATAAGAGCTCGACCAAACCATGACTCCCCTTTTCCTTCCCCAGGGGGTGCTCTTTCTGTTGATAATCATTCCTAGAAACGGCTGTATCTTCTCTCCCTTCGAATCTTTCCTTCCTTTAAACTTACCCGGAGACCTGACTCCCTTAGCGTAACATGTTTTAGGCTTTAGTTTGCTCCGGACTCTTTTTTTCGTTCACCCACTGTGTCCACAATTCTGTAGAATCATCGAGCGTACGGTGGTCCCGATGGGAACCTGGTGCAGCTCGGATGTTACCCTAATGAGCTTTCCTATAAGATATGTAAGTATAGTCGATCCTAGGTTTGTGCTAGAATCTGTTCAAACACCATATATGTTCTCCGCGTTTACGTCCGTATAATTTACCAAGTACAAGCAGATAAGCTAGCGCGTTGAATGAATCTTCCAATCAAATTACTGTGTTTGTGTTGTAAGGAAAGATGGTACATCTACATATGTATGAATTACTTTCTTGGTCATACATGTAGTTCCATTCCCATATAGCTAAATAAGATGTTGATGTTGTATAGGATGAACGTCGTGCTTTTCGGTTTTACGCGTTTTGTTGTCATGTTTCCTCTAGCGGCTGGAAGCGTTCTTGTGCTCTTAAGTGCATAGCACATCATTGTACTATGCTACGTTAAACTTGATGAAAACTCATCGGCTACATTTGGTTTGTCAAGCGACAGTGCCTGGCAAAATTCTTCTACCGGCCAAAAGTATATTCACAACCGGTTTTATTACTAGAGTCTATATGCTGGGTTGCAGTTGAAAATTAATTTTTAAGCTTTCTTTGACTGGATCTCTAGTTGTCAAGAAAAAGACTCATCTGACCTTCTAAGCAAGTTTTAACAAAAAAAAAAAGAATTATGTTCTTTTCTTGGTTATTTGGCTTAAGTTATGAGGTCTATGGCCTAAGTTGAAGCCAGGCATGAACCGTGTATTTTGCCCGAAACGGATTCACTAGTTGCATCAATATAAACTACCGAACGAGCGAAACACCTTCAGTCTGAGAAAAGAGTGATTAATCAATCAAGACTGAGATGCTGTTTGGATGTACTATTTAACCACTGCCTGTGAATTAAACGTGTCATAAATTGCGACGACTTGTAACCGTTTTGTGTTTTTGAGCGTAATCGAATTAGTGTATTTTGCCTTTCGTTAGTGCAATAACCTCCAAAAAAAACTTCTCTATTTTTTTTTGGCTCGGCGAGAAATTCTATTACAAGAAATATTATTTTTTATTAGATTATCCCAAGGACCCGAAACAAATTGACAATAAAAAAATTCTTACATATCATCTGGCACTAAAGGTCATACCGAGTAAAACCCAAATGTTCTCTATAATATGCTGCGATCGTATATTGGTTCGGTGGAGGTAATTTCGCTAATGTATAAGCAAAAACTAGCAGATTTCTCAGCATCGAAACGACTGAAAATTTACTCGGGAGCTAAGCTAAGCAGAAGGACAGCGATGAAGCGACTGCAATATTACTTCGAGCGCAATACTCATCAATTATAATACGACGGGACACAAACCCCGTGTAAAACTGTTCTCACATCACCGTCCTGCACACGGGCAAGCCAAAATTTCGAAAACAGTTCATCTACGCACGAAAAAGACTTAAAATTTGCTAGATGCTTTTCCTGATAAAGCAAGCACAAGTTTGTTGAATTTAAACTCCATTAGTAGAACAACATCTTGATTTCAATTGAGATCATGAATCTTGAAATTGAGAAATCTGTAAATTTTTCTATTCGAGGTGCCACATGCTGGGTTCGTTAGATAAACAATCGGTGGAACCATATAAGGTTAATATGCGTCTGAGGTCAACGCATCACACCCATATTTCGTAAATACAGACTGCTTGGGCAGTCCTGGAGAAAATCATGTTCTCCATTCCTCTATTGAACGCACACATTTATAGGTGTTAGGGTTTTAGTGGGCCTCAGAGGGAAAGCATTACAAGAGATTGGACGAAGCGAAGCCTAGACCCAGTAAACGCTGTCGCGCTCCGCTGCGCTTGTCTGATTGCCAATTCAAATCAAACGTTGAATGAGGTATGTTGTTCGACACAACTGCTCTTCATATGAATATCGAAATTGATGGCCTAACAACAGCGAAAACGAGAATGTACATGGCTACGATGTATTGAACCGTCGTCAAAAGGTCATCGGGAGAGACTGGATCCCCTATGAATGTATATCCAGGCATGTGATTTAGAAAACTCGTTCTTCGGCTTTTGGCAGCTATATACGCTTTTATGCCGGCTGACGTCGTACTCCGACTGTCTAGAGATTAGTTTTGTCGTCTGCATGGATCACGCGCACAGCTTAACCCGACTGCACACAACCTGAAGCCTGAAGCAATGTTTTTTCAACTCATATCAAAGCAGCCGAACACAGTTTTACCAGCACGACCACCGGAGGCTTCCTTCGGAGGCGGTGGAATGCAAAAATCAAAGAAAAATGCTGCGTCATCCCAGTGCCGTATTGATCTTCGCATCCGTTTTCCACTTTCCAACGCACTTTTGCCTTTACCTCGCCCCCATTTGGTCCCGGTGGGCAAGGCACAGTGAGGCATCCCTGAGGAAAAAGAAAATGGTTCTGCCCAAACCACTCTTTCCCTGGGGTGGTACGTCCCCACCCCTAATGTCTGTCCCCTCTTTACGAACACGACTCGGGTATGAGGGGGGGCTTGCACATTTTTAAGCTTTTTCCCGTTTTCCTACCATTTCAAACTTGATGGTGGCCCCGCATCTTACCCTATCTGTCTCAGCCACACAGCCGATCCCAGGCAAGCTGGCCCCCACCCACTTCACACAGTAGCGGATAGCAGAAGTCATTTGACCGGGGATGGTGCAGGAACAGCAGCAACTGGGGGACTGACGAACAACGGAGAAAGACGCGGCCATGTACGGAGACGGAAGCAAGATTCTCTGATGCCCCCGCCGTACTCAAGAACCGAATCCTCGCCGCGAGCATCTGAATGGAAAGATGTTATCATCTCATCCTGTCGGCTGGGACACCTAGAGTTCTGTCTCTACCTAGAACAGTCGTTGTCGGCGCCTGTATGGAACAGCCAATGAGGGAACGGGCTCGAACACGAGGCCGATCGAGGTGGCGCCGCTGCCCCTACGACGTCGATGACGATATCAACAACAACAACAACAACAGCGACGGAAGACCACCGTGGCCGCTGCAGTTCTGCCTCCTAGCGTGCGAAGAGACTGCGATCTTGCAAGAAAGGGACTCTTCCACGTTCTTCTGGTTCCTTTGCCGTCTCATGTAATGGGGCATCCACCTTTCCCACTCCCCATACGCATTTGCCTCTTATCCAATGTCCCCATGACAGCCGTTATGCTCCTCCAGTTAGTCCGGGCGCTCTTATGGTCCTGGCACGACCACCGCTACCATCATCAGCATTTAGATCGCCATTTATAAAAAAAGACCCACAACGCTGATGGAGCAGCCCGCGACGCTTTTGAACTGTCCCACGTCGCATCTTCTCCACTCGCTCACTCCCCCGTCGCTCTCATGTACCGAGTCCCAAGAGCGCGGCAAAGAAGTAGCAGTTTTCACCAATCGAGCCTAAAGGCAAAAAGGTTAACAGCTGTGGGAGGCCTGAGGGCCGCTTACATTCTGACACGCCCCTCACATCTCGATGTAGTGCGCGAATGTGCGACGCTTCCCGTGTGTATACTCTCCACCATCAGAACGACGAAGACCCCCCCCAACGTTCCCTGACTCTCCAGCGATGCAACACGATTATAAATAACATCGGGTTAATCATTGATGAGATCCGACTCAGAGACGCATACGGGGATCAAGATAAACAGGCTCAAAGTCGACACCCATTCACCCACCCACCCACCCACCGACCCATGG